>BQNB010080486.1:0-29918 GCA_026074375.1 Tanacetum coccineum
ATAAAGTCTCATACCAAGCTCTAGGAGCTTGATGTAGACCATATAATGCCTTTTCTACCTTATAAACTCTGTCAGGGAACTCCAAATCTTTAAACCCTAGAGGTTGACAGACATAAACTTCCTCTTCAATCTTGCCATACAGAAATGCACTCTTTACATCCATATGGTATACTACAAAGTCTTTGAATGAGGCATAGGTTAAGAACAACCTAATTGCTTTAATCCTAGCAACTGGAGCAAAAACCTCATCATAATCTATTCTCTCTTCTTAAGTATAACCTTATGCAACCAGCCTTGCCTTGTTTCTAATCACAATCCATCTTACATCTTTCTTGTTCCTGTACACCCATTTAGTACCAATGGCTCTTTTGCCATGTGGTAAATCCCCCAAGGTCTAAACCTGATGTAACTTGAACTGTAGAAGCTCTTCTTGCATAGCTTCTATCCAGCTTGGATCTTTTAATGCTTAGATTACCTTTTTGGGCTCTTCCTGGGATAAGAAACAAGCAAACAAACAAGTATGAAGGTCTTCATGAGTTTTCCCTTCATAAACATCACTAATAAACCCTTGTTCATTTGTAGTCTTTGTGATTCTCCTTGTTTGTACACCAGACTATACATCACCTATCACATGATCAAGTGAATGATCTTTATGGATTCTTGTATGTGGAGTAGAAGGAACTGGATATGTGGTAGTAATGTTACTCATGTCCACTTCTGTTTCATCACCAAAGAAATCAGCATGTGTGGCTTCAAGTGGAGCAGTAGTAACTGTTGCACTAACGGTATTAATATTTAGACTACCAATATTAACATTTGTACTGGCAATATTAATACTTGACCCAGTAGTATAAACATCTTGAGTACTATTTTCAGGTCTCTCTTGATCATCAATTCTACTTTCTATATTTACACCTTCATCATCCTTCTTTTCAGCATCACTAGAATATTGTGGTTCATCATTACTAGCATTCTTTAAAGAAGAATCAAATAGTAAACCATCTTTCCACATTGGCATCAAAATATAGTCTTGGCTAGATCCTATTAGATTGCTAGAATGACCTGCACCAATACTTTCTTCTATACATACAAGATCATTAGAGTTTATACCTACAGCAACTAGCACATAACTTATTGATGTTAGAACATCAATATCAAACAGCCACTTTGGTCCATCACCTGTAATAATAGGCTTATCCTCCAAGAACCTAATATGCAAGTTTTTTTCTACTTTCCTAGTTCTAATGTTGTATACCCTAAAAGCCTTACTATTCATTGAGTATCCAACAAAGAATCCTTCATCAGACTTTCAATCAAACTTGCCTAAATAATCTAACATATTAAGAATGATAACATGACACCCAAATGGTCTTATGATGCTTAGAGCAAGTGTTCTACCTCTAAATAGTTCATAAGGGGCCTTGTTATGAGGCTTAACTAATAATACCCTATTTTGCACATAGCAAGCAGTATTAACTACTTCAGCCCAAAATATAGTAAGTGACTTATAGTCGGCTAACATGGTTCTAGCAGCCTTAATTAGTGTCCTATTTCTCCTCTTAGCAACACCATTTTTTTGAGGAGTTCTAGCTACACTAAATTCCCTCTTAATGCCTTTATGTACATAAAATTCACTCATAACTCTATTTTTGATCTCTGTTCCATTGTCACATCTGATTATCTTTACTTTCTTATCAACTAGATTTTCTATCTCAGTTATAAAGCTCTTAAGAACAACACTATAGCCTACACCACACTCTTACACCTTATGCACCCAACGCCTCTCAATTATAAAGCCTCTATGAGCATCCTGACGATGGACTAGATCCTCTTCATACATTCATCTCAATTCCTCACTTCTACAGAAGAGCACAAAACACTGAAACAGTACAAATCCACGTCCTAGGTCAATTCGTACACTAGAGACTAGGTGTTATGTACTCAAGTAAACACACACCACCACAGAGAGCACATCAGACAGTATCTACACCAATACACCACATAAACAAAGACGAGTACACTCACTCAAATAGACAACACTCGCGGAGTCTAAGAGGACAGAATTTACGCATACACTCTCGAATCACACAACGAGATAACAGCGATAATACACTAGACACATTTCATTTCAATCCACAATCATATACGTCTATGAGCGACTAGCGACAGTACGAAGACAGACAACCACCACAAAGTGACACACATTACTTCTGACACCTTACAGACATGGATCATTATCACACACCAACAGTAATAGTCAATTATTATGAGCTGTTACTCGAGTTGATCTTCCTTTGCGTATCCATGTTATTATTCGAGCTTGATGACGGACCCACAATTCTTCTTACATTACAAGAACACACAATGAGTAGTATACTCAAGTGGCCATAGAGACATTTACTTCTAAAGTGATATATCTGCATTCAGTGCGCTATAAGTATGCTCAGCTCGACACAGGCATACAGCAAGAGCTTATTTCTGCGCTGAGATAGAACCTGCATAGTAGCGTGCGATTGAGCGTCTCCCTCTTGTTAAAATTGGACCTAGTACTTGCTTATTCAACTAATAGCCGCACAGGATCATTAATTCAGCATTCCCATTTATATAACTCATAACAGCGATATGAGAGAGAGCTAACTTAAATAGCGTATTCACGAGTGTTTAGCTCTCGTGGTCGTGCGAGATGTGAGAGTACTAGATGTTTTGATCGCTCTAGATCAGAACAAAACCTTGAAGTAGCCCTTGATTCATTTGTTTTGTTTTTATTTCCCACAAACTCAGTCAGCATAACGCAATCTCTAATCTATAATGCGACAGTCTTAGTTATTAGCGCACTCAGATGATAATCTCCGACTACAACAATAAATCAGCCAACATCATTGAGGTCATCACGGTGAAGCGATTAGCTACAAAGAGAGAGATCAGGTCTAAATCGATGTGTGAGTCATCATGATACTTCCTACGGAAGTCGATCGGATATGGCAGATAGGGGGAGCGACGAGAGATCATCATACCACAAGTGTATGAGATCACATGTTATAGATGGAAAGACAAGATTGTCACCATCATCGACCTAACTTTGACTATCGGTCGTTCATAATCAATCCGACACACGCCATAGGAAGGGATTTCATTCTTGGGGATCATAAGTACAACTGATGATGTTAATTGAGTCTAAGTGGAGAGAGTATTCTGTAATCACACAGACTATACTCGAACACACAACTATCAACGACATTGAGAAGATATCTGATCTTTCTATCGACTCCTACACTCTTGATAGAGCCTTCTATAGGACACATCTAGCGGATCGTGTCTCTAACATCTAGTAAATTGTGCTAGTATGCAGTACCGAGTAGGGCGAACGGGATGAGCGGCTATGGTGGAAGGCGGGGGCGGGGAGTGTTGATGCACACTGAGATGTATTCTTGGCGAGAGATTGAGAACTTTAGACTGTTGTCAACGTTAAGGCTCTGGTGACACGTTGCGAGGGGTCGTGCTGGAGTCTGTACTTGACTCGGCGGGTGCTAATATATTAAGTGGCGAGAGACACACAGATATGCAGACATTCTACACAGGAGGGATATCGAGTGTCTATATAGTGGTAGCTCATGTTAGTTATCATAGAGAGTGAGACGAATCTAATAGAACATTCATGGCATTACAGAACATTAGAGACGACATAGTCTACGGAGGGGGGACGATGGATATAGAGAAGTTACCTCATTTTACGAGATGCAACACCACAATATAGAGACTCATCATCTCATCATCGAAGGAAGATCTGTCACGCTAATGTACGTATCATTACAAACAGAGGGATCTAGAAGCGAAAAGATTGATCACAACAGGCATAGAGCAGGTACTACACTATTTCGAACGATTTGCGAGAGAGAGGATGGGAATGGACACACACACACAGTGTGTATTATAGTTGGGTGCTGAGGTACAGATCTGCGGAGATAATTGTAGACTATTGAAAACATTATGATTCTCTATAGGTGTGGTTACACTTTCTAAATTAGCGCGTAGAGACTATTTGATGCGAGGAGTGTCTGGTCTAGGTAGTGAAGCTGTAGGCAGTCATGATATAGGGCGATTCCACTGGTACTTGTGGTAGTTTGTATGGTTGACATATACAACTTGTGGGGTAGTTTATCAGGTTTTCTTTGGTCACACTATAGTCACAACGAGAGGATAGGACTCTTAGAAAGAATATATGAGAGGGGTGGGAGCACATTTGCACTACATCTTTTATGAGATATTAGGGAGGGGTGTAATAGTGTAGTATAGCACACCTGCGCGTTGACTCTAGAGAGGCGTGGCACTTGGATTGGGGTTTCTACTGTTCTCATGACAAGTATGCAGAGGATCATCGGAGTTGTGCACAGTATTCAGATACTGCTAACGCGAGGGGATGAATAGAGGTATGAGATATATGTAGAGATAATTGGCACAGTGGATTAGTGTGTAGAGAGAATGGTTGTTTGGGGGGCACGCTGCTGAAGTGTGTTGAGACACGTGAGTAAGAGCTGGGGGTGGATGTGGGGTGGATGAGTTGAGCTTAAGAGTGGGAACAGGAGTAGCGGAGTGTCCTAGTGGAGTGAGAGTGGCGTAGGATTGTGGTGGAGGGTAGTGGTGAGGGAGGATGAAACTATTGGGGGTAGGGATATGAGAATGAATCTATTTTACTATATGTGAGGGGGAGGGTGTCAGTATAGTAGAGATGTGCTGGACTTGCGTTTAGACGAGGGATGAGATGTCAGGATCTGCAAGTGAGGATTGCTTGGAGAGGTTGATCTTAGGAGTATTCTCACATAGTGAGTTAGTGTGAGTGGTGTAGAGTGATGAGGAGAGGTGAGGTGGTTGGCGTTGAGGTGTGTCAAGGTGTGTGTGATCAGTTCTTCGGAGATTTGGAAGTTTATGAACTGAGTGTTTTGGCAAGAGCGATGTGACGTCTGCTAGGGTAGTTTATTTGATGAGGTAGTGTGAAGGGTGGGGCAGTAGGGCTGAGTCATGTATTGAGGATCTTTAAAATGATTATGTTATCTACGGTGTTCAGAGGAATCCGATCTAGTTGTAGTTGATACACGACTGTGGTAGACTGTGAAGGGGTTTTTTGTGGGTGGTGGGGTGCAACGCGGGGACTTATATTATTCACCAAATGTTTGCAGAGAGTCGTGGTTGTATATTTGAATGGTCCGTCAGGACAGGAACATGGTCCAGTAGGGCGAGCACGTAGGGAGGCAGTGGCGATCGATAGTAGATATTCTTTGTGGACTAGGTTATTTATAAAGTCAAAGTAGGTATTGACTGTGTGAGAGGTTACTATGGTAGCTGTGCTGTGGACTGGGTGTGTCCGACTACTCACTTAGTGTCTAAATTTAAGCAAGACTACAAGACATTCCAACAATGAAGATTTTAGGATTGATATGAGATTATGAAAGAGATAGTGTCGAATTCGATACGGTGGGGTCAAGTTTTAGACTCATCACTAAATAGTGATAGGACGCACTTATGATGAGTGGAGACTATAGATTATTGTGACAGATGTGGAGTCAGTTGTGAGAGTGTAGGGGATTCACCTAAAGTCTACATGTAGGTAGGTACACAGTCGAGGACTAGGCGAATAGGACTAGAGCGGGTCACAGCGTTAGAGGTTTTACTTGTTGTGCAAGGTCACTTATGAGTAGGAAGATACGAAGAGTAGAGTGACACACGTCAGGACTAGGTAGGAGGGTGAAGTGATAGCGAGGATATTCACGGTGTGGAGTTGTGGAGAGATGATTATGATTTGATTGTGTAAGGTTGGACTATGGGCGAAGTCAGTCATGCGAAGTGAAATATCACACAGTGAGTAGGACACGTGTGACTGACAACTTGGTGGGCACTATGTGCACGACTCAATTGTCGTGGTTAGAGTTCGTGGAGACACTCTGGGGGGATGACTAGTGAGGTGGGTGGGGGAAGGAGGAGGACAGGACTACTGGAGGGGTGATGGTGGGTCTCTAGTAAGCACAGTTTATTGCGTTTTGAACTCTGTTTAGAGCATGAGTCAACAATGTTATTGAGTAGGACTAGGAGAGTAGGCGAAGCGTGGTGACTGTTTACAACACAGGATGAGGTACAAACAATACGTTGGGGACAGTGACAGAATGTGTTAGGGGTGAGTAGGTGTTTGGTTTTAATAAGATGAGACACATGGGCGGGGGTTGCCGGTTGTCACACTGGGCACTCTGAGTTCATTTAGGAGAGTAGGTTGTGTGAGCTATTTTGCTTAATGCACAAGGCTCTATTTGTGTGTTTAGTGTATGAGGATAGTGGTATATGATTGTGTTGGATATGTCGACTATGTGTTATACATTATTTGATGTCTCTATATGGTGAGTGGGAGGGAGGTTATTATTACTCATAGTCATTCTGGGGCACACAATGTGATAGATCAGGTTGGTTGGTATAGTGATATACAGATGTGATTATGTTGATCATGGACTATAAATGGATAGAGTCATTGCATTGGTTTTCAGATCACGAGAGATCACACTCTTATGAGTGTCTACATATTCTGGGGAAGGAAGCAAGTAGACTATGAATGAGAGTGTGAGGTTCTAGTTACATCTATTACCACAATGATGAGTCAGATATCACACAGTCGGAATTACGAAACAGGTAGGTCATGAGTGGGTTTATCCATCATGATCACTTGATTAGGTGTTATGGCTGTGAGTATACAATATATCTACCAGAGTTTGGGAGGTGTGCTATAGTGTTAGTAGAGGGGATACGGGGTACAGTCACACTGTGTGTAGTGGAGTATAGACTTTTTTTAATCTATGTCAGGGAGATGATGAGGTTGTTAGTGGACAATGATGTCATGGATTGAGGTAGAGGTATCACAGTAGAGGTTCTTTGAGTAGATGTGTGAGATCTGTTTGGACATAGGAGGTGCGTTATTATGTTAACTCATGGTGGTCTGTAGTTAGAGTTAGAGTAGGTGGTAGTGATGAGTATGTGGATAGTGTATTGAGTGTCTGATCTTAAGTCAGGAAGTTCTCTCAGTTTTTGACGATACATTTTGGTAGAAACTATAGAGAGGTCATGCGTCTTATTTTGGTGTGTAGTCTCGATGAATGTCTATTTATGTATACTGTGCTGTACTCAGAGTGGTGTAGGTTGGTGACAGCGGTTCTTGATGTGATGAAGAGACAGGAGTACAGTGGTTGTTTAGTGGGGGTTATACATGATGGGATATAGTGTTACGATTGCGTAAGATTTAGGACACCAATATATGGGTGTGAACTGGCATTGGTCGTATTGTCATGGTGTGTAGGAGAATCGGGATGTGCTTAGAGGAGGGGCGAGACGAGCACATGGGGGAAGCAGCTGGAGTTGAGAGGTCACGACATATGTCTAGTACACGGGGAGGGAGTTATGACACTGTGTGGAGATTATAGAGTGACATGTAGAGTATATTGTCACATGGCTGTAGTGTGCTCTCTAGTGTTAACATGTGATGTTATGTGTTGAGGGTGGAATTGGCGTTCACCGTGTATTTTACGGACTCTTTTTGAGGGGAGATGTCTTAGTGAGGAGGTGGAGTGAGTATCACATTTGTGGAGTGTTACACTATGTGTCTGAGGGTACAAAGTGATGATGTGAGACAGAAGGGTGTCTGTTGTGTCACTTCACATACACACGCGTGTGCTTTGTGACGTACACTATTAGAGGATGTGTTGGCTAGATCATAGACTCAGGCTGAGTGAGGGTCATAGGGAGTATAACTTATATTCTCAGGTGTAGAGGAGGAGTATCAGCCACTATTCCAAAGGAAAGTGGATAGAGGTGTGTGACTGGTGATTGTGGATAGGCTAGGAGACTGTTGGCTAGAACACCGTTCTAAGTAGGCATTAGTGAAGGAGGTACATTAGCAGTTTATGACAGCGTACACCGTTAACATTACACGATTTGATGACGTTAGAGGATGGCGTTTGTATATGGGAAGTTAAGTGCACATGATGCAGTTGTGATGGCTAGGAGGTATTATTTACAGTACTATCTGGGATGGGTCACACATGAGTTCTATACGTTGTGTTGGAAGGTAGGGTCTATCCGGTTGTTACTCATGTGGGGGCGATTGGATAACACCCAGCGACAGGTAATGGTTAAGGATCTAGTCATACAGAAGTAGTAGGTACCGAGCTGAGATGGGACGGAGTCAGGTGCATAGGTCATTGATTGTGGTCTGTATGAGGACTCACAGCAGTCAAGGAGTGTAGGGAGATCACAGTGCGTGCTAAAGTATTATGGTGGACTGATTGGATATGGAGGGTTATATGAATGTGTAGATGGTCAAGTACGATATTATGGAGCACGGTATATAGAGAACTAGTCTTATGTGCGGAGTCGCTTATGTAGTTCGACTGAAGACATATGGGGACGGCAGAGGCATTTGAAGTTGTTCTTGTATGCAGTTGAGACGTTAGGTGTCACATCTCTTCTTATAGCTGTGATCGGTACTATCTACGGGAGGATGTTGGAGGGGTCTTAGGTAAGTTTTAAGGCAGTGGATTACAGGACACAAGAATTTAGGGGGGGAGGTGAGTCTCAAATATTGGAATAGCTTGGATGATGGTTGTGCTAGCACGACGGCGGTGGATGTTTTGGTCAGTAGGTAAGTGCACTGTTTGATGTGGACTACGTGTGGAGGTAGTCAGCAGTTACTATTGTAGGAGACAGTTGGACACGGAGTTACTTGTCTAATCTCACATTTCAAATACTGTACTGATATGAGTGCTAGAATCATTAACATGACATTAGGTTAGAGTATGACGAGTTAGGCTGATCTCACTAAAAGAGGTGATGATACGCTGCACATGCACGATAATGTTACACACATTGGCACTACGACATATAGATAGAACAGTAGAGTATAGATACGGAGAGGTTCATGTATATATGATAAGTAATATCTTTTTTAAGTATTTGAGCTTATACATTGCTACACAGAGATAGGTGAATCTATATAGGTCTCTTTAAGTGAGTGTGATTATGTCATAGATTATGGAGAGCATTGAGAGAGGAGCGTTAGATTACAGATTTGAGACAGTTGGATGAGGTGAGAGAAGATGTAGTTACGACACGTGAGGTATCACACAGAGTTGGTGTAGCATTTCAGAATATCTATTTTTAGTTAGGGAGAGTTCGTGCTATTCGGCTATTTGTAACAATCTAATAGGTGAGTAGTGAATTATTTACTCTATTACTGACACTTATTTGAGGGGGGATAATGGCACTTTTATTGGTGGGGGGTGTTGTGTGGTGTGTTTTTGTTTATGATTAAGTGAAGAAGTGGAAAGTGATGTGGTTTATTATTGGGGGGAATTGGTTATTGTATTTAGTTTTAGAGAGGGTGGTTATTGTGGAGGATTTGAATATTTGTATGTGTGGGAGTGTATTGGAAGGGTTGGTATTTAAGGTAATTTAATATATAGTTAGGCTTGTATGGTGTATTTTATTTTATGAGTGGGGTATGTTTTTGTTATAATGAGGTGGGTATATATGAGGTGTTTATAGTTTTAGGTGATTATGTAAATATGGGTATTTGTTATATGAATATTTTGTATTGATGTAATGTGTTTTGAGTGTAAGTGTAATTGTTGGGAAATAAGTGGAGAAGAAAAATATTGGTTTATTGTAAAGAATATTTATAGAATTATTTGGATTGAGTTGATGAAATGTGAAATGTATTGTGAAGTGAGATTAATAGGGAAGATTTTGAAGGGTGATGTTAATTTGTGTGGATTAACCAGGATTATGAATATAGTAGGATTTAGTTAAGTGGGGAAAAATGAAATAACTGATTGGATATGCCTTGTGCATCAACATAATTATGTCTCTTTAAAGTAATTGATGCACTATTAAGTTTGGTAGGTCTCCAAACCTAACATGCTGAGGCCTTAACAGCATTAACCTGATTTGCCCTCACAGCATTAACTACTGCTGAATTTGGCCTAGCAGTATTAACTACTTTTGGCCTAGCAGTATAAAATTTTCCCTTAGCAGTATTAACTTTTTGGCTAAAATTTTTGTTAGTTAATGATGTTCTTATTTGATAGGGCCTCTTTATAGTTGATTGTGCTAATTTAAAAAAATGTGACATTGGTCTAGCAATATAAACTATAGTTTTGGGATGAGCAGTATTAACAGGCCTAGCATATTAAGTGATCTTAGGCTAGTTTTCATTAAAACTGCTCTTGGAAGCATGTTCCTGTGAGCATTAGGGTGAGCCTTTTTAGCAGAATAATTATAATTCGCCCTTGTATAATTATTCCTAGTACCACCCTTTTCCTTTGATGGTAATTGCAGTTAGCCTGCACATGGTTAAAACTTCCACATACAAAACAAGCTTTATTGTACATCACAAAGTCACTTCCTAGCTGTTGGGACTTCTGATTATTCTAGTTTCTTTGATTTCCCCTAGGACTTTGTGACCTATACATTTTAGCATACTTAACTGGTTTCCTAACTGGTTTTTCTTGTTGTTTAGGTCTAACAAATTCTATCTTAGCAACAGTAGGAAAAATAGTTTTCTTCTCTAACTTATCATCTGACACCAACTCCTTAACCAATAGGGCATCAGGAGATTCCCTAACCTTATTAGAAATATCTTTACTAACACTCTTACTAGTCTTAGGTCCATAGCCTTCAAACTTAGGCTGTTGGAACTCCTCTAGACCAGAGTTGGACAAATCAACTTTTGTAGGTGAAAATAACCCTGTAAGAGGGAGGTGGAACAACATTATAGCTTACAAACCCCACACCCTTTCTACTTTTATCAGTTATCTGACTCCCTATTAATTTGTCTGACTCTTAGAAGCATTATCAAATTCAATTTTAAGTTGATTGCTTTCCTTTTCTTGTGTAAGCTTTTCTAACTCACTTTTAAGCATACTAATTTCTGAGTCTTTATATGAGATATCTCTTTTTAGGACAGCAAGTTGCTCACAAAAAATAACCTCATTCTTTTTATAAAATACATGTTGCTCTTCTACAGATGCTAACCCTCTTTTATAATTTGCTAAATTGAACTCAGATTTGTTAAACTCTATTCTTAAATCATCAAGTTGAGTTTTAAGAGTTTCAAAGCTTTTTAGACAGGTTTTTGAACAAGTTTTGTCATTATGCACCTCAGAGCCTGAAAAATCCATAAGAGCCATATTTGTAGGGACTTCATCATCTGCCATATAGCTCCAGTCAAAACCAGCTAAATCAATAGCCAACATGGCTTTGGAAGAAGTTTCTTCCACATTTGCAGTCCTTCTTGAGCTGTCTTGATTCATGTTCCTGCTATCTTGGTTCCTAGGTCCTCTGCATTCCCTTGCAAAGTGTCCCATCTTGTGACAGTTGAAACACTCTACCTTTGACTTGTCATATCCAGCTGTGTCACTCCCATTGATAGTAATCTTTCTACCAGTTTTCTGGAAAAACCTTCTTGTCCTTATGCTTAGCAATGCTAACTGCCATTTCAAATCCATCTCTTCTATATCATCTTCATGGATTTTTTCAAGGTCTTCATATACAAGTTGAGACCCGTTTGGTTGACTGGCCAAAAATGCATAAACAGTGTCATCACTTAAGTTAGCAGTACTAACTTGAGTACTAGCAATGCTAACTTGAGTTCTAGCAGGGCTAACTTGAATATTAGCAGTACTAACTTCATAAGCAATATTAACTTCATTAGTACTGCTAGGAGATGACACAAAAGCCATGTTCTGAGAATTTGAGCTTGAGCTTGAGCTTGCAGTTCCTTTTGTTAAACAATTATGAAATTGTTTGTGAGATCATCATAGTCATTGTGTCTAGATCAGGTTTATTCCTCCAGACCATAACATGAGTATTCCACTCAGAAGGCAGACTTCTCAAAAAATTCAAATTAAGATCTTCTTGTGAAATATTTTCACCCAAGATAGCTAGCTGACTTACAATCTTCTAAAGCCTGTTAAAAATAGAATCAAGAGACTATGTGCTTGGAGCACTAAAGTTCTCATACATTTGCTTCAGAAGAGTCTTATGAGTCTTCTTTGTGGCATCATTACCACCAAATCTTATTTGTATAGCAGCAAACAAAGTCTTGGCATCCTTGTACTGATAAAATGTCAGTAGATGTTCATTTGGAAGTGCCATCAGTAACATGCTTCTTGCCTTTACATCATTCTTCTTTTGAACATTTTCATCAGCAGTTACAGGACCTGGTATTAGTAGAGTTGAGGTACCTTCAACATTTTTTGTTGTTTAAGCTGTTGGTTTGGATTGAGGTTTCATTTTTATGACTTTAATAGAGCATAGTCTTGTACTTGAAAGTATTACTCAATTCTTAGCTTCCACATTTCATATTCACCCTGTTTGAGAATGGGCAACTTTTGTGTAGTATTGGTTTGAGCAGTTTCTAGATCCATCTTCTTCTTTGAGAGTAAAGAATTCTTCTTGTTTGTTTCTTCTAGATCAAAGTTTCAAAACACAAGCTCTGATACCACACAAAATTGTTGATCCCAACTCAAGATCTATTCTTTAGCTTGTAATGGTTAAGTTACTTTGGATAAATCCAAAACAACTATGATAGAAACTTTGTGAATGCTAAAGAGTATGCGGAATCTACTCTTTAATACTTAGAGAATGTTAATGGAAAACGAGTAAACTTTAAGAACAGTGATATAAACTAAAAGCTCCAATATTATTATTATGGATATACGATACTCTGTGTAGTATAGGGTTTACAACCTTAAAGTCTATTTATCAAAAATGTTCTATGACTATTATGCAATGAAACATCCATAAACTCTATGATCTCCTTTATACACCAAAAGTCCTTTACAAGTTAACTACAAATCTCCTAAAATATTTATCTTATACGTATCTTTATACTTATAGGGATATACAATGAATAAGTCTATGCATATCTCTTTGCACGTCTTTACTCTTATGCAGCAGTGTTTATGTTCTTCAACTAGTGTTAAGTTAGTACTAGCAGTACTTGCTTTATTCTAGCAGTCTAAACTGGTTAATTACTGGCTGTTTTACTTTGAACAGTATCTTAACTGTTGCTTGACAGTACTAAGTATGGCACATTTAATTCCCAACAATTTCTGCAGGGCAAAATGGAGGGACATGAGTAATTTTCTCCTATTTGTAACCCTCCACACTTAAGTTGAACATTGCCCCTCAATGGTGAAAAACTGATAAATATATATAATAGGAAAAATTAGGGAAAATGGTACTTCCGTGGTTTTTGCGTTCTTGGTTGATTATGATGGTTTTTGGCTGGTCAAACAAACGCCAAACATGTGTATTCATACCACATTTTAATATAATACTCTAATTATATAAGTATCCAAGTGTAAAATGCCAACCATCAATCCAATGCTTCCACCTGTTTATTAGACCTGAAACTAGACACAACTACAGAAAAACATTAAATTACAAAAAGCGCACTTTCGTAATCCCATGGTTGCATTTAGCGCATGCAACAAGTCTTTTTAGGTGGATCGAATTATAGTCTCGTGAGGTTTCCCAAGCGAACACAACCACCAAGTTCGTTATATTCTTTTTGGGTGCAGAAATAAGTAAGAAAAACACAGGGCCCTTTCGCAACATCAATTATCAATGCAAATTTTTCGTGATTATATATATATATATATATATATATATATATATATATATACACACATATATATAAATATATATACACACACACACACACACACACACACACACACACATATATATATATATATATATATATATATATATATATATATATATATATACTAAATTAGTTTTTGTTTATAGGTTTATTATTTATTTACTAATACTATTTTTTTATTTTTTACTATACTTAACTTGATCAAGATTCCTTAATGATACGGTTCAAGTGGGAATGATCCACTCTTAAATCTTGAGGGAACAAGATTTTAGGTATGTACTCACGAAATGGACATTCTTTTGTTTTTACCACGTGATAGCCTCTTTTTGATGTCTTAATAGGTTTTTTTTTTTTTATTGTTAACGATGATAGGAGGTGGTGGATCTTTTTGAGTTTTCAGAGGATCATCGGACTTTCCTCTCTCGGTGAATACGACATTCATGTGCTCGGTGTGAGTTTGAGGAGGAGGTGGGTTAGTCCTATCAGTTTGTTCTGAAGGGAAGTTTTGACACATCTCTAACTCATCTATTTTTCTTTCCATGTCCTTAATTTTAGTTTGAAAATTATTTTTGTTTTGCTTCATCATTAAAATCATATCGTTAACATTGTTTTTGACAATCATATTTGAAACTCTTTGACTATCCAAGAATTTAGTCATTAATTTTTCAAAATCAGTTTCAGATTGAGGTTCTTGGTTGATAGGTTTTGAATTTTTCTTAGGTACGTCTTTGGCAAAAAGTTTCCAATGAACAGTTCTCATGCTATGGATACATCTTTTGAAATCTTCGAGGTCATTTCTCACATCATTGTTTAATTCTATGAGCGATTTCTCAAAGTCATTAAGATCATGACGGGATTGATGAGAATATGAATCATGTGAATTTTGATTTTGATAATCTTCCGATCGGGTGTAATTTGCTTCATGACGTTCACACATCGGCGTGTTTCTCGTTCTTAGAACTGTGATCACCTCCGTGGTTAGAAATTCTTTTTGCCTCTTATGCATCTCCTCTTTTAAGCTCATGAAATTTAGAAATCCTTTTTATAGTTAGAGGCTTCGACTTTTTCCATTAATCAAGAAATTATCATTATTACTATTACTTCCATTGGCGAAAACAATAGATTTTTGAGTGGGTTTCATTTGAAGTTTGTTAGACCAATCAAGTTCGAAAAGGACTTTGTCATCAAGAAATTGGAAAGCTTGATTTGGACTTTTATAGAGGAAGATTCCTCCAGTAGTTATGTCCAGGATTGCTTGAGTGGTTTCGTCTAGACCGTGATAGAATATTTGAATAATAGCTCCTTTGGTCAGACCGTGCCCATGACATTTTCGAAGCATGTTCTTAAGTCGTAACCATGCGTCGGTTAGACTTTCACATACGAGTTGAGAGAAACTTCTGATTTCAAGTAAAAGCCGGTCAAATAACGAAGGTGGAAAGAATTTGTTTATAAAAGCTTTTCTCATTTGTTCCAACGATATTATAGACTCTTTATTAAGTACCGCCGAGCTGAGTTAACTTAACACTGCTCATAGAAGATTAAGATTGTTGCATGAAGATAAAGACTTGCTGAAGAGATAAAGACTTGTGATATGATTTGTATTAGATTATTTTGTGTATATCTTATAATATTAGAAAGATTCGTATAAGATAAATAATTAGAAGATTTGTAGTTATCTTGTAAAAGGACTCCTTGGTGTATAAAATGAGATCATAGGTTATGGTTATCGTATTCATTCATAGAGTTGCATGCATAGCTTCAAGGTTGTAAACCCTAGTACTAGACAGGGTACTCGTATTATTAATCTTAATAATATTGAAGCTTTTTGTTACATCTTTGTTCAAATCATATTTACTGTTACATTTATAGTTATTCTAAGTATTAAAGAGTAGATTCCGCATACTCTTTAATATACACACAAAGTTTCTACCATTGTTATTTTGGATTTATCCAAGGTAACATACTCTTTACAAGCTAAAGAATCAATCATAGTTTATGATCACCAAGTGGTATCAGAGCTTGTGTTCTGAAACATTGATAAAAAAGAAACTAACAGGAAGAGATGGATCTAGAAACCACTCAAACCAATACTGCTGCAAAGTTTCCTCTTCTCAAACAGGGTGAATATGAGATGTGGAGGCTATGAAATTGAGCATAATTTCATGTACAGGACTTGCTCCATTGGAATGTCATAGAAATGGAAAACTCATTCAAACAGTAACTCAAACAAAAAACAAAATGCTGAAGGAACCTCAACTACTCTAGTACCAGGTCCTGTAACTACTGATAAAAAGACTCAAAAGAAGAATGGTGTGAAGGCAAGAAGTATGTTACTGATGGCACTTCTTAATGAGCATCTATTGACATTTAATCAATACAAGGATGCAAAGACTTTGTTTGCTGCCATACAAACAAGGTTTGGTGGTAATGAAGCCATAAAGAAAGATCAGAAGGACTTTCTAAGAAATGTATGAGAACTTTAATGCTCCAAGCACAAAGTCTATTGAATTTATTTTTAACAGGCTTCAGAAGATTGTAAGTCGGCTGGCAATCTTGGGTGAAATTATTTCACAAAAAGATCTCAATTTGAAATTTTTGAGAAGTCTGCCTTCTGAATGGAATACTCATGTTGTGGTCTGGAGGATAAACCAGATCTTGACACAATGAGCTTTGATGATCTCTACAACAATTTCAAGATTGTTGAACAAGAGGTTAAAGGAACTGCAAACTCAGATCAAGCTATATTCCTCAAAAAACATGGATTTATGCCATCTCTTGCAGTACTAATGAAGTTAATACTGCACTCAAAGTTCAGCATGCTAGCTACTCAAGTTAGTACTGCTAACTTAATTGATGCAATATTTTAGCATTTTTGACCAAATAACCACAATGGGTCTTAAAAACTTTTGTACATGAGGACCTTGAACAAATCCATGAAGATGACTTAGAAGTGATGGAATTTAGTAGTGGACAAGTTAGCATTATGAGTTTGTGGACATAAAGAAAGTTTTTTCCAGAAATTGGTAGAAAGATTACCTATAATAGGGTTTGTCACAGCTGGAAATGAGAGTCCAAGGTTGAGTGGTTTAACTGTAACAAGTTGGACACTTTGCAAGAGAGTGCAAAGGACCTAGGAACCCAAGATAGCAGGATACTAGATCAAGACAGCTCTAAAAGGACTGTTAAATGTGGAAGAACTTCTTCCAATCTATGTTGGCTATTGATGGTGCTGGTTTTAACTGGAGTATATGGCAGATGATGTTAGTCCCTACAAACAGGCTTTATGCTTTTTCTGACTCTGAGGTACATAATGATAAACTGTGTTCAAAAACAATGTCTAAAAGCTTTGAATATCTTAATACTCAAAACTTGATGTTTTAAGAATGGAGTTTAACAAATTGAGTTCAATCTTGCTATTTATAAAAGAGGGTTAGGCATCTGTAGAAAAACAAACTTGTCTTTTACAAAAAAAGAACGAGGTTTTTTTTATGAGCAAAATGTTGTTCTGAAAGAGATATCTATATAAAGACTCAGAAATACATATGCTTAAAAGAGAGTTAGAAAAGACTAAGCAAGAAAAAGAAAGCAATCAACTTAAAATTGAAAATTTTGATAATGCTTCTAAGAGTCTAGACAAATTAATAGGGAGTCAGATAACTGATAAAAGTAGAAAGGGTGTGGGGTTTGTAAGCTATAATGTTGTTCCACCTCCCCATACAGGGTTATTTTCACCCCCAAAGCTTGATTTGTCCAACTCTGGTCTAGAGGAGTTCCAACAGCCTGAGTTTGAAGGCTATGGACCTAAGACTAGTAAGAGTGTTAGTGAAGATATTTCTAATGAGGTTAGGGAATCTCCTGATGCCCCATTGGTTGAGGAGTTGGTGTCAAATGATAAGTTAGAGAAGAAAATTGTTTCTCCTACTAAGATAGAATTTGTTAGACCTAAACAACAAGAAAAACCAGTTAGGAAACCAGTTAAGTATGCTGAAATGTACAGGTCACAAGGTCCTAGGGGAAATCAAAGAAACTGGAATAATCAGAAGTCCCAACAGCTAGGAAGTGACTTTGTGATGTACAATAAAGCTTGTTTTGTCTGTGGAAGTTTTGACCATGTGCAGGCTAACTTCAATTACCATCTAAGGGAAAGAATGGTATTTGGGAATAATTATACAAGGGTGAATTACAAAAAAAAATTATTTTGCAAACAGGGCTCACCCTTAGTGCTCAATGAAATAGCTCAAAGAGCAATTTTAATGAAAACTGGCCTAAGACCACTTAATAATGCTAGGCCTGTTAATACTGCTCATCACAAAACTACAGTTCATAGTGCTAGACCAATGTTACGTTTTTTTAATTTAGCACAATCAACTGTAAAGAGGCCCTTTCAGATAAGAACGACATTAACTAACAAAAAATTTAGCCAAAAAGTTAATACTGCTAAGGGAAGATTTTATATTGCTAGGCCAAAAGCAGTTAATACTGCTAGACCAAATTCAGCAGTAGTTAATGTTGTTAGTATAACACCCTGTGTTTTCAAGTCATTGACGACATCGATAAATCCACAACGTACCTTTTGTATTGTACGCGTTTGCTTTAAAATCGTAAATGTTAAGCTAAATCGCGTAAGCTAAAAATTAGCGTTCAATGTAAACGGGCATCAAACAATTAAATGTTTACATCAAGCAAGGGTTAAGTAATTATTTTGAGAATAATTATTAACTTTGTTCATTTTATTTTTATTGGTTGCGTAAATTGATTACGTTTCGCAATAAAATGCGTTTAGGCACTCCCGGAACCACCAAAACTTTTCTACGCTTCAACAAATACCCACATTTATACCCAATACTCAAATTTTACAAAAATATATCATATATGTCTCTATATGGCCGGATTTAAAGAGTTATATACAAGAAAAATGAAAGAAATCTTACAACTAGGTCTTTGTACATCACCTTTGCATTAAAGATAGCCATACCATGTTTCATATTGACCAACTAGTCTTCCTTAAGACCATGAGACTTGTTGAAGACTACTATTGCATCTTTTTGACCAAGACTTTCCTTATATACATGCATAACTAGAGATAGGAACTCATACAAGTAAAACACTTAACCAAAAAGATCAAAAACCCTCCCTTTGGCTCTCTACTAGGCCACGACTCAAACAACCCTTTGTAACAAATCCATACCAAATTTTATACAACCTATACACACCTATACACATCATAGACATTCTAAGATATTTCCAAGCATTGGGTTTAAACCCATATTCAGCTCTTATCAAGAAGGAGCTAGGGTTTTCACTTGGAAAGCTAAGGTTTATTTAAGAAAACTAGGGTTTTCTTTGGTGCAAGCTTTGGATTTTTATCTAAACAAGGGTTTAGATTACATTGATCATCATCATCATACACCATAAGGTCATCTAGAACCCTTTGTGTTCTTTCAATATTCATTTTATGCATATGTTAGTTCTATTGTAGCTTGAATCACCATGTAGGATTTTTAACATGTAAATGGAGTTTTTACTTGTAATGATCATTTTGCACACTATTATATATGTTGAGATATTGCAAATATGAGTTAAAAAGGGATGGAGGAAAGTTTGTCCATATTAAGTGGTGTAAAAAAATGATTAACTACAAAAGTAGTAAGTATAAAAAGCAAGTTAAAAAAATGGATTCAACAAGGTCACTCCAAGATTCTGTCTAAATTCGTACATATCCACTTTATTTTTTGTTTTTTAAAGTGGTATGATTCACGACTGATCCGAAAAGGTAAGAACTTGTCAAACGGATTTATAACGAAAAAAGTTAGAGCGAACGAGGTATATATTCGAGGTATAAAATTCCAGATTTGTTAAGTTAGTAGGTTTCTGTCACGGATTTTTTAAGATGGTATTTGCGCACTTTCGAGTCCGTTTCGCCTTCGGCCGTAGCATGAAAGTTGTTCGGAATGTGTTTTACTTACCGCGAGGTTCTTTATGTCTAAAAGCGAGTGTAAGGATCGCTAAGGCGGGGGCAAAATCTGGCTTTTTGGTAATTGATACACTGCATCAGATCTGATGCGAGTGCTTTTTCGCCCATTTCGGTCGAGTTTCGGGTCACGGACAAAATTGGAAAGTTGTTCAAAATATCGTTTCGCATAAATTCTCTTTAGAACCCGAGTCATGAAAATGTGATTGTGGGTATTAATGTCGGGTCAGACTTCAAAAAAATAAATACAACCACTACCAGTAGTAAATAAAACTTTCCAGTAGCAAACTACAACACTACAGTAGCAACTCAACATACCAGTAGCAAACTAATCATACCAAGAGTAACTACAACACTACCAGGAGTAACTAATACCCTACCAGGAATAACTATAATTACATTATTCAGATATTTATAAATGTTTTACAATTATAAATATGTTTTCACTCAACAATTAGATGGTGATTAGCTAAATAGACTTATGCATGGTAGAGATTATTCAATGTGATTAGAACTTATACGACTTTAAATTAAATAGGTTGCATTCGATGATTTGCGTGACGCATTATTTATGATACACTTGGTATTTGCTCACTCAAGGTGAGTTCATAGCCCCACATTTTACATGTTTTTGTTTTATAAAGTTTTTGGGGTGAAAAACATGCAATGCTTTACAATTGGACACAAGTGGTTAAGTTTCATGTTATGATTACGTGTTGCATAAGTAGCGCGATAACCCTAGTTGAGCCCATTATCATGAACTGTCAGTTACTGGATTGTGAGCGCGAATGTTATGAATAGATCTATTGGGATTGACATCCCCGTTCGGGTGATTAGCTATCACTGGGCAAACGAACGTATACCATGTCGAACATAGGATGTTGCGGGTTAGAACATCATCACGGGCAATGTAGGCCATTTATATGGTATTCATTTATGTCGAGCTTCAGTGTCATGAGCTTAGGGCAACGTAATTACATTTATATGATGTCTGCATCTGTTGCATTATCATACACTTAGGAAATCTTATGGTCCTACAATATATGATTTATCAAACCTATGAATTCACCAACATTATTGTTGACGTTTTAAAGCAATGTTTTTCAGGGGATCAGTAAGCACGAGGTGCAAGGGATACATTGGTGGTTTTGATTTGGATATCATGCATTAAAGATTTTGTCGCATTACATTTTGTATAACTGTTATGGGCAAGAAATCTTTGTATTTTGAACAAGTAGACAAGTGAAGCTTCAGCTTATGCAACAAATACTTTGTTAAATCCAATGTATCAGTTTTAAACGACTTTTTGGTCATTCTATATACATCTTGTGTTATTGATCTATGAAGTAACACGCCCCGGACCCTTATTCCGTTGCAACCCAATTTGGGGGTGTTACACCACGTTTGTTGTTCAGACAATGATTTGAATTGGTAACAAAGATTGATTTGATTATCTATTTCTACAACAATTAAAATAAGCAACTATACTAAATTTTAAGCCTATGAATGCAAATTTAATATCTAAACCTAAATTAAGACAAAGTAAAATTTTAAGATAAAGAAAATAATTTTTTTTTATTATTTTTGAAATTTTTTTATGAATTAAAAGCTAATTTAATGATTAAAAATCCTAGAAAATAACAATTTAATTCCTAAAAATTCAAAAAAAAGATTTTAAACTCTAGAAAAATCTAAGAAATGATAAAAACGCAGAAAACTATTTTTAAAATAAAATCCTATTTTATAAACAACTAAAATAAAAACTTAAAAATGAAATTAAAAAACTAAAAATTACAAAAATGATTTTAATGCATGTAAACCTTAAAGTAATTATTCTAAATCTAAAAACTATTTTTATGTATTTTTAAAAATTATTTTTCTATTTTTTATTGATTTTAGAAATTTTTAAACTAAGAAAAATGATAAAAATTAAACTATTAATGCGAAAAATCCAGAAAAATCACAAAAAGTACCTAATGATGCCAGGAATCTAAGAAAAATAAAAGTAGAAGCCCAGCTTATCTAATAAGCTGGGAAAAAGCTATACTAAGCTACGGCTTATTATAAGGCTTTAAGAGCAAAAAGTGTTTAAGAATAAAGTGGAAACAAATGCTCACGGATGAGCTATTGAAGCACAATGGTAAGACTATGGGTGTGTATGCAAGAGGTCGTGGGTTCAAGCCCCACCCTCAACCTTTTTATTATTATTTTTTTATTTTGGAAAGTTTTAAAAACAAAGTTAAAGATAAGCTAAGAATAAAGACTTTTTGTGAGAACAGCTTAATTGAAAACAAGAAAATAAGCCAGAAATAGCTTAACAAAGCAAACAGATTACTACTACTTATATTTTTGGCTTTTTCAAAATTTCTTAAAGGCTACAACTAATTTAAGCTATCACTAAAAGACTTTAAGCTAATTTTAATCCTAAGTTTACCCTAATAAGCTGGAAATGAAAGAAATAAGCTCAAAAGACCAAGCCATAAGCTGAATATCACAAATAAGCTTTTACCTAGACTGAAATCCAAACAGGCCTTAAGGGCTGTTTTAAGCTTAATTATCTTTAAGCTAGATAACACTTAAGACTACCTAGCTTATACCTACTTAAACTATGACCAAAATTCTACTTAAAAATGCTTTTTAAACTAAGTTTGGAAAACAATAGCTCTAAGAGAAAGGCTTTTGAAATCAGCTGAATTACTCAGTAGGATATGAGTTTTGTTAGATTTTAAAAAGTCAAAAAGCTATTTTTAGAGCTAAAAACAGATAATCAAATTAGCTTAACTTCAAAAAGCAAATTCAAACTTATTAACTATTACCCTAGACCTATTTGTAAACTCAAAATCCAATCCTAACAACAAGATTTACCATCTGATTTTTGAACATGAAAAAGCAATTTTTCCCTTTTGTTTACCCTGGTGCAGTTTGCAAGCATATGACCAAAAAGTTTGACACTTAATATGCAGACTTAATGAACTAACGTTAACCCTCATAAATCTGAAAACAAAAGCTAATAACACCTAATGTAAATAATAGAAATGACTTGAGCTTATAATGCAAGCTATACCTAACAGACTTGAACATATACTAGACTAACCTATTAAAACCTAAATAACTTCTAAACTAGCTTATAAAACTACCTAAAACAGACTTATATGAGAGATTAAAAGCAAATTTTAAAGACCAAAAAGTCCACAAGCAGTACTAGCTTATAGTTAGTACTGTTGTGCCAAACACACCTTTAAACATGACAAAATCCATTTAAACTTGTGAAATTGAGATTTAATGAATAAAACCTAGATACCAGATATTAATGAACTTAATAACAACCTAATGAACAGATTTCAATAAGCAAATAAGATCAAATCTATAAACTACAATCTATTCTAATATTTTTGGAATTTTATGATTTTCAAGACAAAATTAAGAAAACCAAGATCTATACTAATAAACTCAAAAACAGATGATCAAACATGTTTAATAAGCTCAAATAGACAAAGTTAAGCTAGAAAATTAAGACAGGAAGGAAAATAAGGAACTTACAGATGCCTTAGCTAAACAAAGGCTAATTAATGCTCAAAGAGCTGTCTACAAGCTCTAGCTTATCAATTATAAGCTAGTAAAGGTCCCATAAGCTCTTCCATTGTAAGCTTATCATCCAAGAGCTCAAATCCATAATAGCAAAGGTAATAAACTGATTTTAAAGGTTTAAGTATATTAGATAATTAACTTGAGCTCAATTTGAGCTTAGAGACTTAAAGAGCTTGTGTGGAGCTTATTAGAGCTTTTGTAATAGTAATCAAACATTTGATCTTAATAAGAGCTTATGACAGATTATATAAAGGAAAACTTGATTTCACTAATCGAAAACTGATTATAACTTTTTGGAAATGAAAGTTATAATAAGCTAAAAAAATTACATTACTTAAGCTAAAGTTTTAAAAGCTAAAAATACAATTAAGCTAAATTTTTAAAAGCTAAAAACTAGATAGTGTGTGTGTGAATATGAGGGGCTATTTATAGCCTGAAGATGAAGCTTCTAGGAGTCTAGCCCGCTCCTTTATCTCTTGATCTTGGCCCTTGAATCTTCTCTCATAATTGGATCCTTGTTTTGAGTCGTTGGATTAAATGAGTGAGCACACGGATTGCCAACGTGGCATTTCGTGTGTCAGACTCATTGTGCTTCTTTTGTGAGTGGTTTAGCACAAAATCCCATTGATTGGTGTGCTTCTTGTCAGTCCACGTGTCACTCCTTATGGGCTTCAACCAATCATATGCTTGTATGACATATAACTCTGCCAAGGTGGAGGGTTTCACTTGGATTGCTTGGCCACATACTTAATTGTAGTTTACCCTTTGATTTTGATGGGTTAAATGATGAAGACGACGATGAACAGTAACAAGAATTACGCGCCCCTTTTTATTGTTTTTTAACCGTTTGATAGTTTGACTGGGGGGTGGGCTCGTTGACTTTGGGCTTGGGTATTTGGGCCATGGTTTTATAAAGAAATATGGGCCACAGTTATGGTTTTGGGTTTAGGTTAAAATAGATAATAACGACCGTTATTTTTTTATAAGTAAAAGATAACGGTGTTAGGGTTTAGGGTTATATTTGAAATTTGGTTAAACTTGAGGGACTGTTTTGGGTATTTTTAGGTTTTGTCTTTTGGTGAGTTGACTTTGGACCTTTCTTGCTATCAAATCTCCGGCTCTTGTACAATCTTTCCTTTCCCGCGTCTGTGTTTGTCCGGTTTTGACCGTTTTCTTGAGATTTTTGCTATATCCATATGTACACAATCACAAAGACAAAACAAGCAATATACAAGCATTTAAAGCATAATTTTATCTTTTAGGGATATTTTTGATATAAAACGGATATGTATTTTCACACATATCATTTTGTTTTAAGGAAATGCCCAAGTTAAATGGTTAAATTCAGCCTATTTCTAATTTGTGATGTATTCTCGTTTGCCGATTTTCTTACTGATGTAATGATGCAAGTACTATGCGAGAGAACAAACATATGGATTTGACAAATGTGCGTGTGGGAGAAAAAATGCCCCAGAATAAGTGTGGAACTAAAGAAGTCAAGTTGTCAAACAAGTAGATAGAAGGAACTCATCATTAATAATTAGCAGGCAACAGATTATTTGCCATTTAATCACCCCAATTTGTTTGGCCAGCACGCCCAGTTGGTGTCATAATTCTTGCACCATCTAACATCTAACATTAATGAAGAAATACAAGTAATAAAGTATTAAAGATGTACCGTATGCCTTTATTATGAGTTATATAAACAACTTACCTGAAGATTAAGATCGATGTAGGCAAGTATTATAGGATACTACTTTACTTACCTACTGATGCAATGCAATGCTACTCATGTAATTCTATTTTCTTATTGATGCAAATACTACATTGTTAGTATATGTTTTTTAACAACGACTCACATGCATTTGCATGGTTTTAAAAAATGTGATTTTGTAAATGGAACAAACCCGAACCCGACTTGACCCGACCCGACTTGGACCTGACCCGTTTGACCCGAACACGACTAACTCGAGTTCAAATAGGGTCGGGTTTGGGTATGTTATTTTTAGCCTCAACCCGAATTGGACCCGACCCGTTTGACCCGAACCCGACCAACCCGACCCGATTAACACCCCTAGTTGCACCCATACACTTGATTTTTTAATACTAAAAAATTAACTAACTAATGACCCAAATCGAGAAGGATTAATAAAAATGGAGTATATTAAGCACGTATGGGGGTAATAATTTGACTTTCTTCCCCGTTTCTTCATAAAATAAAAAAACTACCATCAATTCCAATCGTTTCAAAACTGTATACACTAACAATAGACTTGATGTGTCATTGTATAGGTGTTATTTATGATTATCAGGTTTTACATTTATATTTAACCGACTAACCTAAAGACAACACTTTAACGGACAGAGTACCCGGTCAAGATGCAGCTTCGCGGTAAGGGTGTCAAACACTAAGAGTGAGAGTTAACCTATTATTCTATCAGTATTTTATTCTATCTAGATTAGTCTAATTACTTGTTAAACCTATGCTATACATATTTACTAGAGGTAAAAGGGGGGTTTTCAGCCTGAGATACTGGCACAGGTTTATGGTGATAAATATCAATTCTAAGCACAATGCACACTAAAGCAAATAAACACAAGACAAAAGAGCAGAATGAGCTAAATAATAGAAAATTGTATTAACCATGTTAAATATGATTAAATGCTGGTTTGATTAATTAGTGCAATGGCTACTTATCTCGAGGCGGCATATCATTCTTTTGACTTAGGCGGTACTTCTTCCTAAGACCTAGACATGAACAATCCTGTCACGATTAACGTATCCGCATAAAGCATCCTATAGTTTAATTATAATCTACCATAGGGAATTAAAGCAATGGTGATCCTGTTAATACCCTAGCCCATCGGGACTTTACCCACTTATTGCTTGATATTGTTTTATACACCGGTAGTCCACCACCAAAATCAATACCAATTAATAAATGAACAATATTGGTTGAACAATTATCGGGTCACCTGCCGGTCAACTAAACTCATAATGAAAGAGTAATGATAAGGTGTCATTTGTGATCCTATTGGTCCGGGCATATAAAACACAACGTGGAGAGCCATCCTAGCATCTAGGTTACTGGTTAGGTCTCGCTTGACCCAGTTGAATGATAGGTCGCATGTACAAGCACATAAACAAGTATAAGGCGATAAACATAATTAAACAACAACGATAAATTAAGCAAAGACAGTTTAAAACAAACCAAACATTATAAGCTTCATTAACATGGCTAATACCCGATGGTATTAGCCCACAATCATTGTCATTTTACAAACGTGGGGGTGAACTCCCACGAAGCGGCTTGTTTTTGGTCACCGAGTCACAAGCTCGACTCGATCCCTGAATTTAGTTGTCCTTAGGGAGAGCAACACAAGAAACTTCCATTGAAAATGCCACCGGATCTAGATAAGAAAATGGAAAGGTGATGATGCCGGGGTCAAAAATGGTGTCTTCACTCCCGAAGGAGAGAAATGAAGAAAGAAAGAGAATGAAGGTCAAATCGGAAACAAGGGTGGGAAGGGTGGGTAAAATATTGGTCATAAAATCATGTGGTTTAGAAACACCCTTAAACACTTTGGTTATCCAATAATACCCGCTTTCGGGTTTCAAAAAAAAATTTGTTTAATATCTGGTGGTTCCGGTGGAGGACGAGGAATTGACGGATCATCTTGATGGTCAAGGTTAGGTAACTCATTATCTTCATCTTCGGAATTGAATACTTTGTCCTCGTTTTCGAGAGAATTCAAGGTAATACTAGCTGACAACTCCGCAGTGAAAGGCGAGTCGGAATCTAACACAGGAGGTGGTAAAATACTTGACTTGGTGGAGTCAAATGAAATGGTTAAATCCTTTTTAAAATCCTTTGGTTTAGAAAAATGATCATTAAAATCAATTGGATTATCAAAAGTGATTCTAATTGGCATGACAATGGTATTGATTTTAACATCACTTGAAACGTTGTCTTCTTTTTCCTCGATTTCTTCAACTTCTTAAGGATGAGAAAGAGGTTTTGGTTTTGTATTTAAGAACGTTGCCAAAAGACAAATTATTTTTTTCCTAATCGCAATGCGATTCATCATTTTCCATACAAATCGAACCAACGAAAAAAACATCGTCGTCTTCCATGAACAAACCTTCTTTCCGGTGAGAGTAGGGGAAGTATGATCGCTACTTGAAACTTCAAGGGTGGGAGGGAGGGTAAGATCAATTCCCGGTGGAATCGAATCACTTTCAAGAAAAGCTTCAAATTCACTTTCTTCCGGTGAAGTAAGTGTGAAGGAAGAAGAAGACTTAATCTCATCATCCTTGGCGTTCTCTTCAAAGAGAGGATTAATGTTGCTAGATTTGAAGTTATCATCGAATTCGAAAAGAGGATTTGAGTAAACTTGAAAATTTTCTTCATGCAAGTCCTTCTTAAGAGTCGAATCATCATTACCCGGTGGTAATGAATCAAGAGGAGCAAGTTCATCGGCGAACTTCTCAAAATTATCACTAGTCTTCACCGGAGAAGAACTAGGAGGAAGAGTATTAGTGGTACTGCCACTAAACGGATCGGCTTTCGAAAAATCGATGATAGAAATGGCGTGAACAAAATTCTTATCCTTGTTTTTCTCAGATTTATCGGCATAGTAAACAAGTTCTTCCTTTCCTACTCTTAAAGTCAATTTTTCCTCGTACAAATCAATGAGAGCTTTTGCTGTACGAAGGAAAGGTCTTCCTAAAATAATAGGCACTCTTGGATCGGGTTCAAAATTAACCACCACAAAATCTGCAAGAAAAGTGAAACCATCAACTCTAACTACAACATCCTCGGCTATACCCATCGGGTGAGTAATTGAACGATTGGCAAGCTCGAGTGTTATTCGAGTAGGAGTCAAAGCTTCAAGTCCGAGTTGCTTGTAGATAGAATGAGGTAAAAGGTTTATGCTAGCTCCAGAATCGGCTAAAGCACTAGTCCTATTGAGTTCTTGTAAAGCACATGGGATAAGAAATTTTCCCGGATCTTCGAGTTTCTCAGGAACTTTGTTCATGATGATAGCAGAACATTCAACATTAACAGTCGTAATGGCGATCTCCTCGAGCTTCTCTTTGTTCCTTAGCAATGAGCTTAACCATTTGTTGAACTTTGGCATTTCGACAAGAGCATCTTTCAATCCAATCTATAAACGAAGTTGTTTGAACATCTTCAAGAACCGGCTATGTTGAGCACTTGGTTTATCGTTCTCTCTCACTTTCATCCTCTCGGGGTATGGAAGTTTAGGTTGATACGACGTTGGTCTTGGAGAATTAAGATCTTGAATTTCAACATTAACGGTTTTCTTTGCTTTTGGTTTTGGGATTTCCATGAAAATGGAATCTTCTTCCTCCGGAGGTGGGACATGTGCGGTATTTTCCGAATTTGGATTTTGCACTTTTTCCGTTGACGTCTCCGGGTTCTGTTCTGGTTCTTTTTGAGGATTTGAAACAACGGGTGTAGGAACAAAAGGAGTCGAAAGTCCTTCCAAAGTCTTACCGCTCCTTGTGGTGATAGTATTAATTTGCTCACGAGGGTTAGTTACGGTTTGACTTGGAAGAGTACCCGATCTCGAAGTGGAAGCGGTGCTGTTGTTATGATAATTTTGCATAAAACCTAGCATCAAGTTTTGAAAATCATCTTGTTTCTTTTGAGAATCGTTATAACTTCTTTGAAAATCGTTTTGGTTTCTTTGAAAATTATCCAACTTCATTTGCAAATTATTCATGTTCGCATCATTAGCCTTAGCATAACTTTCAAAATCTGTTTTAGACACACCTGGAATTTGTGAAACGGGAGGTAAAGCTTGATTAACCAAAGGTTGATTTGTTGGTGGTTGGTATGGTGGGGCTTGATAAACGGCTCCTTGATTGTTTTGACGGTTTTGGTTGAAATTGCCTCCACGGTTTTGATTCGAATTAAAATTGTTTCCTTGATATCGGCTTTGGTTTCCTTGGTTGATTAAAACCGGGTGGTCTCATTTGATTTGCCAAATTAGGAGGATTCCTTTGAATAAAGTTGCCAACGATGGTGGTTTGTTGGAATTGATGAATGTTATCATTAAAAACGGGAAATTCATTCCTTGTTAACGGACAATTGTTGAAATTATGGTTTGAACCACATGTAACACAAACTTTCTCGACTGCTTTGACGGTAGCAAGAGTCTTAACATTCTTTTCACTAATCATCTTTTCTAATCGGCTCATTCGAATATCCATTTTATCTTCAAGAGAAGCGGCGAGTTGTTGAAATTCAAAAGAATTAGAAGGTGTAGAAGTAGAAAGAGGAGCATTCGTACTCACTCTTGGTTTAATTGCATGACTTCTTGAATAACGAACCTTGGATTTACTCTCAATAATGGCTAAACCATCACGAGGCATCTTATCTAGAAAATTTCCACCCGCGCTGGAATCTAAAGCATCTTGATCATTGGTATTCAAAGAATTGTAAAACGTATCAAGTTGATGTAATTCTGAGAAACCATGATGAGGACATTGACGAAGAAGTCCTTTGAAACGTTCCCATTCTTCGTTGAAAGTTTTATTCGGTTTTTGGTAGAAAGTGGTGATTGCATTTCGAAGATTTTGAATTTTTGAATTTTTTTTTTAATTTTTTAACAATATATTTAAAACGGATA
>BQNB010080487.1:0-26005 GCA_026074375.1 Tanacetum coccineum
TGAAATTGATTTACTTGAAGTCAAAGAAATAATTTCATCTCTCCCATCATACTCATTCAAAATGTTTTACCATTAAATCTGAAAAAGCCGTGCAATATTTTGAATTTGTTAAGCCAAATATAATATCATCAACATAATATCTTTACCCTTCTTTTTAATGAAAAGAGTAGGATCGATTGAACCTTTTTAAAAACCGCTTTCGACCAATAATTTTGAGAGAACGTCATACCATGCGCGAGGTACAAAGCATTGTCAAGAGCATACACATGATTTGGATACTTTTTGCTGACAAACCTTGTAGGTTGACTAAAATACACTTCCTATTTAAGAATTCATTGAGAAACGCCGTTTTCACATCCATTTGAAAACCCATGAAATCCTCGGAAGCAGTTAATGCAAGAAATACGTGAATAGCCTCGATTCGAGAAACTGGAGCAAACATATCATCATAATCAATTCCTTCTTCTTAGCGATATCCTTGTGCTACAAGCCTTGCTTTGTTTCTGATAACCAAACTATTTTCATCTTTCTTATTCTTGAAGATCCATTTGTTATTAATGATAGTCTTGCCTTTGGTTAGAGGAACTAATCTCTAAACTTCCAGTCTAGCAAATTGATCTAGTCCTTCTTGCATTGTGATGACCCAATCAGCATCTTTCAAAGCTCGTTGTACGGTAGCAGGCTCAATACTACTTAACAAACATGCAAACAAACATGAATTTGATATCTGTCCTCTTATACGAACACTCGAAGTTGGATCACTAATTATCTTATGAAAGGGATGATCCTTAGTCCATTTTTTCTCATGTGGTTATGGGTTGATTTGAAAGTGGAACATTGGACGAATCTTTGAAAATTGGTACTTGCATCAAAGTGAACATCTGCCACATCATTCTTTAAACGCATTGTTATGACGTACTTTCTCTTACAGACCATTAGAACGATGTGTCATTTGTTACAGACTGAGTATTTGATGAAGGAACCATGACTTCTTCTTAACTTTGTCGAACATCATCATTCAATGAAGATGAAGAAGAATCCTCTTGAAATGATTCTGAAATCTCATGAAAAACTTCTTCTTCTGACAGAGAAATTTCTTCATTGGAAGTCGCAACATTCGTTGTTGGAGATTTTGTTATCTTCGAATTTCCAAAATACTCATCGTAAAAAATAAATCTTTCAAATCTTTCTTCGAAATTTTTGACACTTGTGAAACCATTGAATTAGAAGATTTTTTCGTTTTGTTTAACTTAGATAAACCGGGTTCTAAACTGAATTGTTTAGAAGCCATTTCTGAAATCCCATCAAAGTTCATCTTCACACTCTCATGAATCTTTCGAGTACGCTTATTGTAAACTCTGAATGCAACAGATTCTCTAGAATATCCAACAAACACTCCAATATCTCCTTTCTCCTCAAGCTTTCCAATATCATCGAAATCATTGAGAATATAACATATGTAACCGAACACATGAAAGAACTTGATGTTTAGTTTTCGTTTGTTTATGAGCTCATATGGAGTTTTATCAAAATGTTTGTGAATAATCAAACGATTTTGTGTGAAACAAGTTGTTGCGATGGCTTTAGCCCAAAGAAATAATGGTAAATTTGCAAATTTAAGCATAGTTCTCGCAGCTTCGACTAAGGTACGATTTCTCCTTTCCACGACACCGTTTTGCTGTGGATTCTTGCAGCAAAAAATTGTTGAGTAACTCCGACCTTATCAAAGAACTCAGCAAGATTTTTGTTCTTGAGTTCGTACGTACACGGCGAACTTGAAGTTGAAGACTCACTTGGGTTTTCTTGATAAAGGATATGATCACTTCTGAAGCTTCATCTTTCGAACGAAGAAAGAATACTCATGTATACCGTGAATAATCATCGACAACAACTAACATGTATCACTTTCCATTAATACTTTCGACACGCATCGGACCACACAAATCCATATGAAGAGGATAAAGTGGCTTATTCGAAGCAAAAACCATTTTGGATTTGTAATGTTTCCAATGAATCTTCACTTGTTCACACGCGGAACACAAATGATCTTTTTCGAATTTCATTTTAGGAGGACCTCGAACAAGATTGTTTTTCACAAGGTTATTGATTGTAGCGAAATTCAAATGAGAAAGACGTTGATGCCACAACCAAGACTAAGAAGAAGAAGCCTTTGCTAGAAGACAAACTGAAGAATTTGAAGCGATGTCTTTAAGAGCAATAACATACAAATTTGACGAACGATCACCGGTAAGCAAATCTACACCCTCTACGGTTCGAACAAAACATGTAAACTTTCGAAAGGCAACTTCAAGACCCTTGTTACAAAATTGTCCAATGCTAAGTAAGTTATGTCCTAAACCTTTGATATAGTAAACTTTCTTAATCGTCATTGATCCAAGAACCGCATCTCCATAGCCAGCAATCACCGCAAAGTCATCATTACCAAAGCGAACCATTCCAAGAAACTTTTCCATAAAATTCGTCAAAAGAGTATGATTACCCGTCAGATGCTTTGAACATCCCGAGTCGAGACAAATCTGGACAATATGCAATAAATAAAACACCAAAGAGATTCAACAAACTTTAGGTACCCATTTTTGGATGGGTCCCTTAGAGTTAGGTGTCTTAGAAATTTTATCTATTTGGCGCATAACTTTGTGAATCCATTTAGCTACGGGTTCAACTAATGGTTGTGTTGAAACTAGAAGGGGGTTGAATAGTTTATCGCTTTTTAAATTTAGTTAACGTTTGTATATAAAATCATAGATTCGAGTTTAGGTGATATCAATATGCACACAATATGAACAATCGATATAAGTAAATAAACAAAATTAATCTACTCAATATTAAATATAAGACAAGAGAGAAGAGTTAAAATGATCAAACCACAACACGAAGATTTATAGTGGTTCGGTAACGAAGCTCCTCTTCGCCCTACTCCACTCCTCGAGTATCCAACTCGAGAGTTCACTTCACTATGTCAACAAGCTCTCTTTAGGCGGAGAAAACTTATATTCGTCTAAATACGTATCAAACAAATAACCCTCAAATATATATATAAATATAGTAAATACATATATGTAAGCAAAGTATCATACAAATTATCCTTAGAAAAGAATAATAAGTGATCAACACGGGTATCGTTCTCCTCGGTGAGAGGTGAATAGAAATTCACATTTATGTCGGGAATCGAGCTTGATTATCATAAAAGATTTGGATTTGGTTTCTAATTCTAATAACGCAAATGGAAAGTAAATAAAGGCAAGCTAAACGAGAATTAAAGACATAATTAAAACCTAACGACAATTAAACTCTTAACGATAAATTAACGACTAACGGACAAACAAAATTTCATCAAATTAAACTCTTAAAACTTAAAATGCAACTTACTTAAACTAAAATGACTAAAATTAATTTTTAGAAAGAGAAATTATATTTTTTGATCTTTATTTTATTTTTTATGAATTAAAACAAATTTAATCTAAATAAAATATTAAAAATAGTAAACTAATTATTAAAAATCTAGAAAATTTATGAAAAATACTTTGACTTATTTAAAATCTATGAAAAATAAAACTGGAAAATAAGCTGAAACAGATAAGCAGTTAATAAGCAAATAAGCAAAAACTGAATTAATGCATAAAAGGAAATTGAAATGGAGCTATAACATATAAGACCCAAGGGCGTAGTTGGTTGAGTGCATGTGTGTGTGAAGGGCAGGTCACAGGTTCGAAACCTGTGGCCACCCTTTTTGATAAAACATTTTTTAATTTTCTTTTTGAAAAAGCTAAACTATAAGCAGACATATAGCTTAAACTTATTAATAAGCAAGAAAAAAGCTTTTGAAAATGGCAGTTTGGCTTTTAAGCTTATATACTTTTAAGCTAAAACTAATTTGGCTTTATGGACTTAATAAGAAAAAGGAAAAACAAATAAGCTGAAAACAACCCTAAGACTTTTATAGGACTTAATAGAGTAAAAAGGAAAAACAAATAAAGCAGTAAAACAACCCCTCACCTAGACCTAATAATCACAAAGGACCAAAAATAATGCATACTAATTAAGCTTAAAACTGACAGAAAGCTTTAAGAAAGATTGCTCAACAAGGGCTTTTAAAGACTTACACTTCTAATTTAAACGTAAGACTAAGAACTAATAAGCATTTTTAAGCTAAAAAATTATGGAAACAGCTATGGACTCAGACCTCAATACGAGCACTTAACCAAAACAAAGAAAAAAGCACAAAAGACAAAGCCATAGAACAAGACACCAATAATCAAAAAAAAACAAAGGACACTAAACAGATATTAGTTAAAAGGACTATTATATCGGAGTAAATATAAAGCTAGGATTTTAAAACAAATAAGCATTGAGATTACTAGAAACCTAAAACATATGAAAACCTATACTCAAATGACTAAAATAAGCTAAACTCGGTTAGAAATAAACTAAGATTTAAGCTAAAGAAAAAAACTTAACAATGAATGCGGCTCACAAATATTTTTTTGGCTTTTTTAAGTTTTAAAGAGACTAATTTGCAAGCCCTATATTTAAGGCTAGAATAACTGATTTAAAAAACTCAACAAAGTAAAAACCCAGGTTAATCTTAATGTCTAATGAATTTATACTAGTCAATTTCAATCCAAAACAAGCTTAACTAACTTAAATTTGCTATTGAATACCTGGACTCTTTTAAACTTTGAAAATGAGACTAAAACATTTTAAGAGATTTTGACTTAAAAACAAAAGACAAATGCACACTTAAACTAGCTATATTCTACTGGATAATGGACCAAAATAAGCATGAAATCAACACCTATAAATCACTAATTAAGATCTAATCAAATAAGTTGAATTATTAAACAAGAACACCACAGATTCAAACCATGTATAGAATAAACCTTAAAACCTAGATCTAAACAATAACAACTTATAAAAACTGTCTTTAAGACTAAATTTAAGCTTGCCAAAACTGATTTAAGAACCAAAAGTGACTTAGGCAGCACTAACATAGGTTAGTGCTGCGTGTGCCAAACACCCCTTTAAAAAACTAAAATCACACATAATAACTTAACAAACTTAATAGTAAACCGAATCCGAACTGAAAATAAGTTTTTTTCCTCGAGCAGTTTGGCTTTGATTTTATTTGATTTATCAAGGTTTGATTTTATTAAAGTCTATTTCTAACTGCATTTCGTCATTCAAATTAATTCTTATGTAAGTTTCAACACACACAGCTATAAAACAAAACAACATTAATGAAATTAATTCTAACTCCATAAAAAAGAAAATATTCAGCGATATAGTGTGATATGATAAGATGTGATTATGAAATAGATTTTCAATGTGTTATCAAAATTTACCATACGCGCAAAAATGTTTTGCTCGCCACCTTAATTTATGCGCTCAACTTTAGTTTCTTAGAGCCTTGGGTACGTTGTGCCAATGGCCTTATGGCTTCACGGCCACCCGGTCCGTATCCCCTTTCTTAGGTGGCATGACCAACCATGCTGGCATCATGACTTTAGCGCACGTGGTGGACCAGCCATCGCGGTAGGTATCTTATTGTTGACATATTTAAAACGTTGAGGTACTTCTGGCTACACATCATCCATTTTTTATCTTAAAAACCCCACTTATTTAAAATTTTTACTCCTTTAAAACATCTAATAAATACTCTTATTTTACCATTATTTCACACACTACGTCCAATTTAATTGTCCTAACTACCCTCAATAATACTTAATTTTTCTATTCCTAAGAAAAACCATTATATGATCAATCCAAACACTCCCAACACCTAACTTATCATTCTATAGATGTTTATTTTCTAAAAACGAGTCGGGAGCGATATATCCGTGTGTTATTGCGGCAGTATGAATCAATTCGTAGCTATGTTAAATACACAGACGCCGGGGGATCAGGATCGCTCCTAATGAAGAGCGAGACTTAGCATACAACCTATACTCAAACAACGAAGATTGCAGGAAGAAATTGGCTAATTGCGAAAACATCTTTGTGGCGACGATAGAGGACTCCTCCTAATCTATCCGAAGTAAGAAATTTTAGACGAATGTATCGTATGAGTTCTACACTTTTTAATATAATAGTCAACGTTATTTTAAGTTATGATGCTACACGAACCTCTTCCTCCTGTGTACTAATTTATTTTTTAGACAACATTACGAATGTTGCCAGGTCATTTTAAGTATTTGACTCCTATTTTGAAGTGCACATACGTCATACGCCAACTGGCGTACGACACTTCACCTGATGCATTTGACGAGTACTTGCAAATTGTTGAACGTTGTTCCATAGACTTGACAATGTATATTATAGAACTATATATACTTAAATTGCATAGAGGATATTTTATACTTAGAAAAGTATTACAGAAAGCTTACTTCCAGGCGATATTGAAAAAGCATAAGCATTTGCAACGAAACTACAAACAACATAGACATCCCGGAATGTCTCGGAGTATAGATTGAATGCATTGGGAGTGAAGCGACAACCTGCCCAAGAGTCCTTACATGGTCAATTCAAAAGACGACGTGATCATAAATACCCAACCCTTATGTTAGGAAGCGACTGCTGGATCAAAAAAAAAGGATTTTGGCATGCACTAATCTTGGGGTCTCCGAGGGAAAATAATGATCCTAATGTGTTACAATGGTTCCGCCAGTTACATTTGATGATGAACTTGCGATAGACGGCTCTGGAAATGACCATTTGTTCGTCAATGGGAAGAACATTATAAGTATAGTTACTACTATAGCGCGGCGGAATAAGGCTATCCTGAAAATGGGCTACGTTTTTTCAAACATTGTCATTGCAAATATGAGGGATGAAAAAACCTTGAAGGCTGTTTTAAAAGAAGTTCAAGAAAAAATTATATTGAAACCATAGCTTTTGGTGACCTACAAGGCCCATGGATGACTTATACGAGCAAAGACCTCACGTGCCTTATACTACATAACAAGATAGTGTACGACCAAGAAGTTCTGAAGTGTGAAATTTTAGAGATAAGTGTTATCGTTAATCCATAGCCGCACATATCTACGCACTATAGGAAATCTAAACGAAGCGAATATACATTTAAAGGAGAGGACCAAAGAAATATTATGAGAATAGAAAAAGGTAGCACAACCGTTTCCGACAAGACCAGTGGAGAATTATGGGACCTGATACTCCCATCATGTATATTTATTTCTATGTTTACAAGTACTATATTTGTTATATTTTAAGTAACTTATTATAATTAATGTAATTTGTATTTTTAATTTATAACAGAAAGAAGATTATATAATTCAAAGTTATCATTGTGTATTATTTATTTTATGACACAATTAAGAAAAACATTACATCGACCCCATGCCACCTAATCATTTTCCTGGTGCCAAGAGAGAACGATCCATATAATGTGGTGCAAACAGGAATTTTCTGCGTTTAGCCAAAGGGGTTTTTTGCTGACTGTTACAGCACTATTTATTGACTAAGACACCGCTAACCACCCTCACGACATGAGGTCTACTAGTGCTCTGCATTACACGTTGTACTTTCTTGATTTTTAGTAGGGTGTTAACGAGACCAGAGCCGATATCGCGATTTAGCCTCAAAAACGATGCTAAGGCTCGTTTATATATAACAACACTATCGTACCTCAAGCTCAGGGCACGAGCTATCGAATGTGAACATTTTTAAAAATATGGTCTCGACGCTCGTATCTCAAACGACATACTTTGTTGCGTGTAGTTTCGAGCTCAGAGCTTGAAGCTCGTTTAAAGATTTTGTACTTTATTAATTACTCTTTCAATAAAACTAAATTTCAAGTCTTCACGATCACTCGACACAAAAGATCAAACAAAATAGCTCGTTTAATTATCTTAAGCTCGGATCTCGAAGCTCTTTACCATTCAAAAAATTGTTCAAAACTCAAGACTAAATAATTGAAACAAATAAGTCTCAAAAAATAGCCTGTTTAAGGAACACACAAGTAAGTAACTTCAAGTGGCCACAAAGCTTCAACAGCATCTAAAGCTTAACAATGTCCGAACATCAGGATTGAGGCTTATGCTTATATATAAAAAATTTTTGCTTAAAAAGTTTTTCCGCTTCAAGACAATGTATGGGATAAATCTACTAGCCATAGTCCCTATATAGTATTTAACCATCTCTTGTGTTCTTTTGCATATTATCAAAGTTTACATTTTTATTACTTATTTTGTCTAAGTAATCTACGTTAGTCAAAAACATAAAAAATACAATAATATTTATCTCTACTACTTATAAAAAGTGTATAGCAAATTTTATGCAACTTAACCCCCTATTAAATTAATAGGAATGTTCCTAGAAAAACAACTACTTAAAACCATACCTATTCACAACTATATAAGTTTGATCTATGAATATATGTAAATGACAACTTTATTATCAGATACTATAATTTATGAATTCATGTTATTTCAAAGTTTATCTATTTGACACACTTCATAAACAACAATTGTATACTACTATTTGAATATATTAAATCAAATTCCTACTTATTTAATAATTACCTATAGACACCATATAATTTTCTAGTTTGGAAAACAGACAAACAGAGGGTATCAATTGACTACGGCCACGGTTTATCTTTTTTTTTAAATTTTATTCTTAATTATGAGATCCAAGGTGTAATTACAGTCTACTAGAAAAACGGGTCCATATCGTGGGTACAATTGTGTACCACGCATCCACAAAACACTGAGATGAACTTCGCATACACCACCGTGGAATTTTTTACGACTGGAACCGCATCGATATAGATGTGATAATTATGCTTAAGTGTTTTCTGTTGTTATGTTACACAACATACAACACCGTGTAAATATCAAGTAAAAATTGCAAAAAATATGTAACATACCCTACATAATTCAACTTACAAGAAAATTTCTTAAAATAAATCAAAATAACATCATAAAAACATTAGAGAAACTGAAAATAAAACAATTGTACATCAATTATGAGACAACTTAACAATTGTATCGTAATTATCCATCCACCTAAAACTTCTTAGGTACTAAAAATAATATTTGATGGTGTAAGACACTTTACTCAACCGAACTTCTTTGACTACTTGGTATGTCACCTAATATCTTTGTATTTTCACGTGAGTATCCATGTGTAGACAATGCAACATAAAGCAGATGCTATGCAAGAAAACAGAGTCTAGACAAATAACTCCCCAATCATTTGGAACTATGTTTCGCCTGAGCGTTATTAACATAGTCATACACAAATATAAACTTCACATGTAATTATTTTTCTCTCTATTAGTTAGATACAATGGGAAGAGCATGTAAACTCTTATCAGATAAGAGCAATGAGGAATTACTTGGCAAGAGTCACTCATAAGCGCGCAGCGTGTTTGCTAAAGTTTTAACTTGACGCATCTAGTAGCAATTTCTATTGCTACTTACATCTCAAATAGAAGTAAAGTTTTATCATGTTAGTATATCATGTGTATCTACTTTTATATACTAACAAAAACAAGCAAATCTGTAAAACCCAACGGTTTTATAAGACCAGTCCAATCAATTGGTACTGGCTGAACACATCAATTCAATAATCAACATCGAGGCAATTGATGTTTGATGCACTACTTCAATATATAACAGGTAACCATCATATAATTAAACAAAATTTTTTACCTGTTCATGACTCCAAATAGCTTCTTTAGGTTTAAAGAGATGCACGTTCATCTACAAAATCATAGTCATGTCTTTAATCCCCGTTATCACTCGACAAATTCATCGATCATTATGTTACTCCCAAACAACTCATTGGCGTATTTGGAGATATGAAATGGTATTCCACAGCTAGCCGCTTTCTTGTCATTAAAAAGAATTAATGACATCAAGCTTATTAGGGTTTATCACACCAATAGGGATAAGATAATCAATGTAGATGTATATCATTTAGAATCTTGTAATCACTTTCCAACATGTGCCAATTATTTTGATTAGTATATGTGACGCTAAGACATTATACAAAGGTAAGACACCAACATGAGTCCCGTAAATGTATATTTACTTCACTTTATAAATAGTATTATTAGGCTTCTCCAAATAAAAAAAGATTAAACAATATAGATTAGGTTTTTTTAATCTAATTTAAACCTTTCTTACGATGTTGATAACATCAATTGTTATCCCTTTAGTAGTATACAATGTTTCGTTTCTATGCATATGCTTTCGTAAGCTTAAAATAAATTTGTTAACAAAACCTATACTATCAAGTGTCAAGTCATTTCGTAAACCTTACCTTGCAACAGCGTATATTTTCGATAAACTCTATACAATAGACATCAAATTTAAGTAACACTATATATCGATTTAGACGTGCTATGATCATCTTATAAAATTATATCGTTGGGTGATTTATAATTTTAAGCTCATTTCCTTCTTAAATTTATTTTATGTATCTTTTTTAGTGTTAAATGAAACATAAAAAAGTATAAACTAGAATGCATCCTACATAGAAAGATGTACACAAGTTAAAGGGAAAAAAATAGATATAAAACAAAAGCTCAAAAAGTAAAATGATATAGCTTTTAAAGAGTATCTAATTAGATGATGATAAAGTTTTGACAATTTAATATTCATTATTTTAAATTAAATTAAATTACTCATTAAAATGTAAAAAGAAAAGTTTGAAAAAAAAAGTTAGATGTTTTGCTCGATTAGCTCGTTCGACTCGTTTAACTCGAGTAACTAAACAAGTTTTCGAACGAGCCAAGCCGAATATTACATTTTAGAAGCTCAGCTCGTTTAACTAAACGAGCATGATCTTTTGTTCGAGCTCGACTTGGGCTTGACAATTTGTAGGCTCGAGCTCGAGTTAATCGAGCTCGAGCTCGAGTAGCTCGTTAAAAGCTCGACTCGTTAACATCCCTAGAAACAGCAACATGAAACTTTTTTTGCATCTGTTCTTGAATTGCTTTAATAGGCATGTTAGGGTTCATTATGATTAGATCTGTGATGTGTTTTGAAAGGAAAGTTGAGGTACAGTATTTGATTTTTCTGGATTGCAAGCAATGATGCTCATCCTTGAAGGTTTTTATGAACCACTTTCCTTTATCTCCTTTTGATAAATACAACAACCAAGGACAAGTAATTTTGTCTTCTTCTGCATCCTCATTTACTATCTTACCCTTAACAGCATTGTCCACATTAGGTCCTGGAACTTTATAAGTTACCAAATTCTTACAAGGAACTACACCATTACAAACCACCCTTATTCTAATAGGATCATTTCTCAAGAAATGCAAGTTCCTCCTACTCTCAACAGCATGAGTTCTAATCAAATCCTTAGCTACATCCCTATTTGCAAATTCTTTTCCTATATAGAACTTAGAGGATGAGTGTTTTTTTTTAATTTTCTAAGCCCCAACCTCCTATCATTTTCTGGCACATCCTCTAGATCACTTTCTAGTGAATCAAAGTCTAAAACCTCTATATTATCTTCTGTAAGATTCACCTTAGGTGCCACAGGGATCATATTGCCATTTTCTACTTGAAAATTAAAGTCACCCATGTTAACTTCCACTTCCTGAACTACATGTTCCTCATCTTTAAAGTCATTGTCAGACTCACTAGCACTATCAGAACCACTTTCACTTTCTTCATTCTTCTCAACAATTTCAACATACACATCCATAACCTTATGCTTTTCAACATAACCTAGGAACCTTCTATAGTCACTTTCACTGACCAAAGGTTTTAACCCAACATCTAAACTTTTAAGTGGTATTTTATACCAATAAAGCACTTCATCTTCCATTTCATATCCTAAACTGTTAATAACAGTATTCAAAACAACATCCGTAAATTGATCCCTATTTACCAAATCAACAAAGCAAGTCTCACCTTCAATGTACTCCTTTTTTGGACCATCATTAAACTTTCCATAGTAGTGACACTTAATGGTAAATAAATTGGTATAGCTCTCTGTTACAAAAGAAAAGAAAACAAAAGAACAACACATTAGTAACCTAATCTCATATAACATTGCACATAAAAAACAACGAATGTGATCACTCACCATAAACATCAAGATCAAATGTATTCCCTTCAGGCCTTATAAAGAAATCTTGTACAAGATCATCCATAATGTATCCCCTACAGGCCTTATAAAGAAATCTTGTCAGGTTATGATGCGACACAAAGAACCCTAGGGAGGGTTACTGAAGATAACATAGTAGTTGGGGAGTTTTGAGAATGAATAAAAAATGAAGTTTGCCTTTTTTAATAAACGGGTAAGCAAAGGGTCGGGTTAGGGTGTTGGGTATTGGGTGGGTTTATTATATAAAAAGAAATGAAATGACGAATATGCCCTTGACTTCAAAAGACACCTTAACAGAGTTACTAACGAGGGAGGCTGAATGCAACAAAGGTTTGGTTTCAGGGAGGCCGCCTGCACTTTCTCAAAGTTGGGGAGCAAACCTGCAATTTAGGGAAACCACAGGGAGCATATTTGCAGAAAACTCTATTTTTAATGAAAAAATGAGTGGCTAGGATTGGTTCATTGGGTCTATGACAAATATTGGGTTTATATTAAACTTTTGACATGAAAGAAAACATCATCATTACCTATAAAAGTCGAGAAAAGCTCTTACGGTTGTCATGAATTATTATATATCATAAACACAGAATTGTGTGAATATTTAACAAAATTGTTGTTTTAAATTATGATTATGAAATGTTTAAAAGGATTAACATGTTGTTTTTTGAATTGTAAAAAACATAATCCATAACTTGATAGTTTTTTAGTTTGCGGTCCGCGAAATGTAAGATCGTATCGGATTAAATATTAAGCTCCTATAGTTACGATCCGGATCCTGTAAGATCCTAAGCTTGCAAAGATCCTACGTAAGATCCGAAACATTTTTACTTTGCAGTATCGTAAAATCGTAAAATCCTAAGATCAAAATCGAAATATTAACAACATGGACTTAAACAATAAAAGACAACACTATATATTAAATATTGAAACGACATATATCACTGTAACTTTTTACATTAAACACAACCAACCCTTTTAACTAAAAATCATGACTTCGTCTCTAACCTACGTATATAATCTCATTTTGAACCTTCGGTTATAAATGCTCATTTTGAATTCTTAGAACCAAAAACATTATAACCACAAATAGCTGTGTTTGTAACTTTTGGTTAAGGTAAATGATTAATTTGGGCATTTTCGTTTGTTTAGATTAGATACCCCACCAACCTCCAGCACCACGAAACTACTCTCAACCGCCGCTATACCTCGGGTGGTCACTCAGTTAAATCATGCCACGTGTATTGTTTCTTTTTAGCCTCAACATCAGTCGTTGTGTGTATATGGACTTTTTTTTCTTCCATTCTTTTAATTTTTTTGTGTTGTATATATTTTTTTAGAGTAAACTACACCGTTGGTCCTTGTGGTTTGCGTTGACCAGCGTCCCTAGTCTCTTGACCAAAAAAGTTGCACCATCCGTCCTTAAGTGGTAAACGTTTTTCGCCGTTAGTCCTGTAAGGGTCACCAATCCCGACCGCAACTTTTCCACGTTCGTCCCTTAAGGGGTCTAACGGGCCGGAATAGGAGGGAAAACCGTTTACTACTTTATGGGACGGATGTGTCTTCTTTTTGATTCTATGAGACTAGGGACGTGGTCAACGCAAAACCACAAGGCACCAACATACGGTTTGTAGTTTACTCTATTTTTTATTTGATCAATATTGTGGAATGGACAAGATGATTATTACTGTCGCTGTTTTGTAAACAACTGTTGATTAAGATGACGAGTTCAATAGGATGTACTTTATTTAAACAAAACTCATAAATCTGTGAAGAAAGAATATCAAAGTCGCTATACCCCTAACACAAGACCTAAATTTTATAATTTGGTCATTTTCTTGTGTTTGTTAAATATTTTGGTCTTTTTTTTTGTAGTATTATTATTATTGAGATTCATAGAATTGTTATGCTTTTATGATGTGTTGCGACGCGGGAAAACAACTACAAATAAAAGAATCAGTTTTTATTGTCATATAATTTATTGATGTTTTTTAGTGTATGTTGTGCGAGGATGTATATATGTGTATTGATTCGGTTTTTATATGAGGAACAATGAATAGAGAAAAGATTGCGAGAAAGACGTGAACAAAGTTTCTACCAAAAATAAGACCTAACGAAAAAACCAGGTGACATGACTGTTTTGAGATAAACGTTTCCGTAACCTTTTGAGAGGTCTTACATACTCTTCGTACTTACAATTTAGTTCGCTGGGGGTAGGGGTGCCTATAGGGGTGTTCGCGTTGACCGGTTCGATTTTCGGGTTTTAGTTTGATAAGATGTTTAAAACTCACGCGCGGTGACGCAGGATCTTAGGGCGGCACGAAATTTAATTTTACTATCCTGTTACAGCCGAATTTGTTTGATTATGGGACGGGTAATTCATTGGACATCAGCTGAAGGTACCCGGCATGTGATAGGGATTTACCCGGATAGTGATCGGAGTCCACGGTTGAACCGTTTTTGTGACTGTTTTTGAATAGAGTTTAGACCGTATATTTTGTTTGAATGAAATTATATTGCGTCAGCCATAATCAAGAATAAAAAATAACATCGACCATGGAGAATTAAATCTGTGATTTCTAGTAAATTTAAATGACATTTGAATTTTAAAAAGTCATAATAGAAAAACATTACGTATTGCAGTTTGTACAATAATGGCATTCAATATTCATATAAACTGTTTAAGATGAAACAAAAAAATTATTACTCAAGTTTAGTTAGATTATGAAATGTATTCAGTAAAGGAATTTAACACATTAGACATTCAAGTTGGTTGTGTCTACACTAGTTTTACAAATGCTCTTACTGTTACAGGATTGCGAAAAAAGTCGGTGTGCTATACAATAAATGTATTGCAATAAATCGTGTGTTTTCTTGGTTGTTTATTAATGTATTAATACTAGTGTGTTGTGTTAATTGTAATACTATATTTGGGAATATTAGTTAGAAAAAATAATCTGAATATATCTATAGTCAACGTCGGTCATCTCTCGGTTCGGTTAAAAACCCGCGGATTACCGGATATCTATGAATCGTAAGAAAAAACCTGAAGAAACTGAACTTATTTTTTAAGCGGGTTTTTTTCTAGGGTTTTGGTTTTTTTTTGTTTTTGGTGGTTCGGTGCGCTCTCGGGTGGTTCTTCCGGTTTTTTTTTTGCGCAGTTCGGTGTTGAGAATTTCGTTTTCGAGAATGACAAGTGTGGTTGTATGCGGGCTCGGTTTGATCTGTCTGGTTTCAACGGTTTTTTTGATACAACCTCCCATTTCGGATTAAATTATGATGGGGTCTCCATTGAATTATTGAAGATCGGCCACTAGAGACAGTTATTTATCACCATTATGCCTTACAAGAAAAACGGCATTCTTTCCTCCCTTTCAAAAGCCACTTTACCCTATTCAGATTTGTTTGTCTATTCTGTATTTATTGATGAAGACATAATGTATTTATGCAAGACTCTACCTTGCGTATAATGTATGTAAAGATAAGAGCTGCAAACTCGAACGAGTTCCTATTGAGATGATTATAGTATTCTGAGTGTATAATGTTGTAACGATGGTAACCCGATATTACACCATGTTCTTTTACAAGCACTTAGGTCGTTTAGTGTGTATTAATCAGTAACGTAATTCTATAATGAGATTTGAGATTCTATAAAGGTCTTAGGAACTTTAAAATTTTCAGTAAGAAGCAGAAGTTCATTGTTATGTTTGTAGAAGATTTAATGAACCATAATTAGACCAAAGTAAAAGTTAACATGTGTGACTTTGTGAGTTCAACCCCATTGCTATATCAAATTGAAGTGGAAAGTGAGTGTGGAATGGCTCTGAGTTTGGGATATAATTTTGTTGCGTGTACCTTAAGCTTATGTGGGTATTAGAAAATCCCATAAAACATCACTCGTTTGATTAAAGATATATAGTCTAAGTCTTTCCCCCAAATAGATCCTGTCTATTCTGTCTGAGATCTTCATCATTGGACTTAAACACCTTATACCCAAGAGATTAATAAAAAACACATTCGTTCAAACATCTTAATCAAAACTAACGGAAACCTGACTATTATGTTGTTTTGATAAAGTTTATAAAATTAAGTACATATTATGACTTTGATTATGCCATGTCTGAGTCTCAAGAATCTCCTTGGGCCACTATGGTAAAGTGTTGATTACTATTATTTTATATCTAAAGATCAGGTGTTCATGTTTTGTTCACCATTCGTATGTCGAATACGCGAATCTATTTTTATGGCATTCTTTTAATGTCATGACATAAGTAAATTGTGTATATATGGTTAATTGTTGCACATTCTCTCTATACTTTTTAGTTAAAATAATAGTATATTGTTAGAGTTTATGCATAATATGTGTTTGTATGAATATGGTGCAATGTGTAATCACTTTTGGTTTCTGTAGAATAGTGTCTTAGACAATCTAGTGTTAGTTTGCAGTTTGTCTCAGGTTAGCAACACATGACAAACATGATAAAAAGGCACTATATCACCAGATTATTTGTCTCACGGTTAAGCGTACCCACTTACAGTACATGAGAAGGCATTCTAGATGCTCTTTTGACAATTAAATTAAAGTCCAGGCTTTATGAACTTCTGGCTTTTTATGTTCATTTCGTACAATTGCAGGACTTGCGTTTGAGGGGAAAGAGAGAGGCAAACGAAAATGTTTTCCGCAATACTTCAATGAACGTATTTGAAAGCACTCTCTTTTAATAAACGGTCGACTTCTTGTGTTTTAGCATTCTACTTACAACGATATACAACAAGTCGGCTTCCGCTTTTTTTTCGATGTCGCTCGGTTTGTGTTTGTTAGTACTGTTCGAGTTTGTGTCAGAGTTTTTATCGGTATAACCAATATGAGTGATGTTTTCTTTTCATGTTGTTGTATCTGTTTTCTGCTTTAGAGGGTTTGGGATATTTACACTGTCGCACGCATTTCTAAAAAAAAAATTAATCTGTAAGACATAGACCAACAATTTACTCCTTATATGTATGTTGTTTAAATTTTCATGTGATTCACTAACGTATTGAATGCGAGAATCATGCTCTTATATACTCCGATTTTAATGATACTTAGATGTAGGATATTGTTCGGTATCTCTTGTGATAAGTTGATACGTATTCATGTCTTTTTTTTTTTAAAGATCTAATTTATTATCTATTAGTCTCCTACTCCATTCGCTATATGCTTTGTCAACAACGCGTGAACAATCCCACATTACATGGGCCTCGTGGCATCTGCAGAACCCTTGTCGTTATACATGCTATTTCGAGAAAGCTACAATAGGGTCTTTTCTTTCTAAGTCTATTCACTTATAAATGAGATTCTTAACCTCCCAAAACACAACACCTCCACAAACGTAATGTGTTTGTATGTGTAAACCTTTTGTTTTCAAGGGTACATGAATCTAATTTGCACGTGTTTCAAATTTATACCCCAACCAACGGCCCCAAGCACCAACTACTTACTCTCTACCGGCTGATATTAATCCGTGATTCACCATACGAGCAATTATTGACTTATCGTTTCTGGAGACTTTCTAAATCCTGCTGAATATATCTCGTCTTATATTATCATCTTCGTGGTTGGTTTGGGTATGTTTTTTGTTTGAATGTTCTGAAACCAATCAGTTTGAAGGAGAATAGCATATTATGGTGGCTCTACTCTAATGTCTATACCCGAACATGGGTTTCTTTTGTTTGTTTTAGCAATACTATTGTCTCAAAAATCATAATGTGTATATGATGTTGTCTCGGAATAGTAAGGACTCTAAAAACTCATCTACAAAATGCTCATATAGAACTAGTAATAAATGGTGTCAATAGATGCATCAGTGTTTCTGCTGAGTGTTTCTGCATTTTTACATCCTCTTTAAGAAAATGATACTTGTGTTGTTATTCTGTTCCGGCTTTTATTTTGGATCCTATTTTTATGCATTTAGAGTAAAGGGTATTCTGGGATCTATAACAAGCAATCATGGATGTTGTCAAGTTTGTCGAATACACAACTTCTTTGTATCGGGAGGTCAGTATATTAAAGTATCTTTCATTAATTTGTAGAAGGTTTTGTAAAAGCTATCTTATTTGTTATTTCGGGTGTTACTAGGGGTATCTTGATGATCAGTTTACGCAACTTCAGAAGCTGCAAGATGACTGCAGCCTTGATTTTTTTTACTGAAGTTGTGTCTCTTTACTTTGAAGATTCTGAGAAGCTTCTCAACAATTTAGACACTGCACTGAGTTATAACTTTGATCTTATGGTTCTTGAAGTATGTTTCTTTAACGGTGGAGAAAAGGATGGTTCGAGTAACAGGTTGTGATATTAAAGGGCAACTTTTAGTATGGGTCAAAATGGGTATGGCTGTGTCTTTCTTACGTTTTCTACAATTTTAAAAACTTTTTGTGATTTTTGACCCGTTCATTTTGTTTTCACGTTGTTTCTTTATTTTATTTTTACCATTTACCTGTTGATGATAGTATAATGCATCATCCAGTTTCTTATCATGCGTTTTCTATTCTTATATGATATTCTTATATTGTCGATTATACGCAAGTATATGACTCATAGTTGCACCATTCAAACGTAAGTCTGTCAGTCTGCCACCTAAGCAAATTATAAGATCTTATAACTATTTGGCTACATTGTGAGATTTGATCTGAACCATTCGATATTTCGTTCCTCGCGTATGCCACCTTGTGAGTATGGCTATTCACAAATACGTGTTTGAAATCATCAACATAAAGAGATCACACTTATCAATCACAAAAAGGAATTGTATTTGTTACAAATAAATGTTTACATCCTTGAACACCATATGTGTAAAACTATAGACAGACACATCTCTAACCACAAGATAGAAACGTGTTAAATCAATTAGCGTTAAATATCATGTTTTACATCCTTGAACTCAGCTTCTCTTCTTTAATAATACCATTCATACCCCAATTTGTCACAACATAAGATTCAAATCACTACCAACATGCATAATAAGACTTACAATATACTTTTTTTTTCTCTCAGAACATGAGAAACAAATGAAGAAAAGATTGCGAAGACGCTACATACTTCTTTAACAAAATAAGCTAACGGAAAACGGCTAACATGACGCTGAGATAAACGTTCCTAACCTTTGAGAGGTCTTACTATACTCTTCGCCCTTACAAATAGTTCACGGGTAGGAATTATCTAGAGGCCACTACAAAATATCACCATATGCCTTTGAAAAACGTTTTGCTCATTCAAAACAGTTTACCCATTCATGTTTAAATTATGATACACATATATGCAAAAATACCTGCGTATACAAAAACCTCACAGCGTTATTTATAGTTTTATACAAGTACCGATTTTACACCATGTTCTTTACAATTGGTCCTTAAAACTTAATTTATAATGAATTGAGATTCTAAACTTCATAAGAACTTTAATATGCCATATTGTTATGTTTGTGATAGAATATTACCGGTAAAGTTAATATGAACTTAAAAAAATCTCAACCCATTTATAAATATGATATAAAAATGAACTATTTTCAAATTACAAAAGAGCATTTGGTGTAAATGAATAGGTTTATAACTTAACCTTATAACACCAGCCTCACACCCTTCTTTGGGTTACAGACTTACAGGGTCTCGCGCCAAGAATAACAACCAAGTTACAGGTTTTTTTTGTGTTTTATTAAGTTATGTGTGGGTCAAGAAGTGTTCTATAACTTGAGTGATATAAAAATTGTGTTTTAGGTTAAATTATAGGTTACAATTTATATAAAAAATATTAACATAATACTTCATCCGTCTCATAATTATTGTTCATTGTTGACTTTTGAAGTTTTTAATTTTCAACTTTAACTTTAAATATTTTTGTTTGTGTTATATAATATTTGATGAAAATTATACTAATAAAAATATTTAAAACTCAATCCATTAATATATTTTGCATCAAATTTCATGTGACACAAAAAATACAATAATAGTTAAGGTCAAAATTACAAAATAAAGACCACACAAGTCAACACTGAACAATAATTATGAGACGGAAGGACTAGCATTTTTTGCTATAACACGACCTTACGAAGCCGTCAACACAGGGGCGGCTCAACCTCCTTAGAGACCTAAAGCGATGCCCTACGACGGGGCTTTTAACTTAGAAGCGAACCCCTCAACACATAGGGGCTTTTTTTTATCAAAGTGGCCAGGGGCGGCTCAACCTCCTCGGAGGCCTAAAGCGAAGCCCTAAGACGAGGCCTTTTTATCAAAGTTATCTGTCGAAAAATCGTTTATATTAAATTTATTTTTTCAAGTTTTTATGTAAAATCTTTAATTAGTTTCTCGAAATCAATATAGCACAATATTTCATTTACAGTTGATAATTAAGCCAATAAACCTAATCTTTTGACACTTTAGATCGTTGATAACTTTTAATTAGCTTTAGATTTGAAATATTTTTTTCTGCTAAAGAAATTGTTACTAAAATGATTAACATTATTATATACGCTATATAAGTATTACGAAAAGAGTTTAAATTTATAATTTGATTAAGTATATCAATCGATGTATCGATTTTTCAAATGTATAACCTCTCTAAAAACTCTTAGTGTCAAAAATAGATCTATAACGTTAATACCCAAACCATTGTTATAATATGGCTTAAAGACCTTTTAAGGTTCAAACAACTATATTTTTAGCTTGTTATTATCTAGGGATTTTTAATTTTCAATATCAAATAGTAAACTAAAGATACCTTAATCTAAGTTGATCAAATTTACTTTCTAGTGATTAAATAGCTTGATCTGCAATGTATAAAAATAATCGGTTTTAAAATTCTCTTCGCCGGTTTTTATAGTTTCATTGTCAACATCATCATCATATTTTCTATTTCTACAAATAACTCGTTTTTCTTTCAAATTTACGTTCCACATTCGTTTTTCCTTACGGGTGCAATTTCTTTAGCGAAAACTAAAGCATCCTTAAAAGCAACTTGTGATTGAAGAATGATATCATAATAGATAAGAGAAAGCTATAGAGTGAAAGTATGTCTGTGGGTATGAAAAACAAACGTCGGGTCATCAATATAAATGGTTATTATCACACGACTTAATTTAACATTTGCTTATTTGTCATGCAAAATATGAGCCTTTTATTTACTTAATATATTCGGGGCTTAAACTTCTACAACTAGTAGGCTAAAAAATGAAAATTAAAAACAAAAAAAGCCCAAGACTTTGATTATTTCACATTTATCAGCTAATTAGGACCTTGATTAATTAGATTTTTAAAGATGATAGAAAAAAAATGTGACTAACTATATATATATACAAAGTCTTAAAAAATCTGAAGCCTTAAAAAATTAAAAGCCTAAAATCATAACTTTATGTGTATGTTTAGCAAAACGGGCTGGGGTTGGGGCTGAGGCTTGTGTTGGGGCTGGAGCTAGGGCTAGGGCTTCTATTATAAGCCAAAATTAAAATTTGTATTTTTGTAAACTTGTTTGGCAAATGAGCTGGGTCTGAGGCTTATTATTGCAAAATTACTAAAAATGACATAATTAAATGAGTTTTTGGTATATGTTGAATATTTGTGTGGCTAAATAAGTAATTTATTGTTCAAAAGCCCCATGCTAAAGTTTTTAGCCCATATTATAAGGCTTGAGCTTATAGAGACTTATGACTTATAAGCCTTTTCATAGGCCGTGTGACAAACGAGACTTATTTTATAAACCGGCTTATTTTAAAAGCCCAAACACCGATAAGAAACACCAGAAATAAGCCCTACATAGAACCCTGTTATTGCCATAAACATTAAGGGGTGTCACCAAAGGGCGGTTCGGATTCGGTTCTTAAGTGTGGATGAACTGAATTAAACTATACCGTCGCGGGGCGGTTATTAATTTTTAACTATCCGTCCTCCGAACCGTCTAGGCCCGGGTAACCGGGACATGCGGTAACCCAAAGTGACGTCGGATTTTACCCGCGATTTCGGAGTCAACGTAACAAGTTTGTGACGTTTAATAAGAAGTTTAAAACCGTATAATAAATTACATAGTCTACTAAAAAAAAATGCTATTTTCCTAAGTAACAAAGTTAAATGGACAGTTGAAATTTAAAAAAGTCAATAAAAAAACTTAAGTATTTCCGTTACAATAAAAGCATCAAATATGTATAATAATCAAACGTATTAGGACAAAAAATTATACTACGATAACGTATATAGATTAAGATCCTACATTAATCAATTTTTCCACACACAGGAGATTTTTATATAAATGTATACTTTACGAGCGAAAAAGTCCATTATACAATAAAAGTATGCAATAATCAGACATCGGTTAATACTGTACAATTATTCTTAGAATATTAGTTAGAAAATACTCAAGTATAATATTCACTTCGAGATTCGATTAACCGCAATGAAATCTAAAAAGTCAAAACCGAAACCGAATAACTCATATTACAAAGCGGGGTTTTTCGATTTTGGTTTTTTTCGGTTTCGGTTTTTTCGGTTTCGGATTAAGCGGTTCGGTTCGATTCGTCGGTTTCACGGTTTTTTTGAACACCCCTACCAAACATACCCTATTTGTTTTTAAATACTTTCCACGACACGTCAACACAGTCTGTACTATGACACGCATTGACGCTAATTCTCGACCAAAAACTCAACCAAGAATTTGCGCGAGGCACCCAATAATTTGGCACACAAAACCGGCAATTGCCAGTCACCTTCACACCTCATTCCCTCACAAACAACTTGCAATAACAAGTTTCCAAGCAATAAACAACTTAACTTTCATCTTATCAAATTCTTGTAAAATATTCATCCTCATCCACACACACCTATATAAAATCCCATACACAATTTCCATTATTCCATATCATCTCTTAAAAAAACTTATATATTCAACCAAAGATTCCTTCATTTTTTACACACGTCATTCTAGGTTACATATGTTAGTTATTACCGTTAACGGAAAACAAATCTGTTTTTCCCGTTACCGATAAATTAACTATCTCACAATATATATACAAACCGCAAACTAGCAGTATATAGCTAGAAATATTTTTACGTATAAATATGAAGAAAACTAGCTCCAAGGCACAAGTCAAGAGCCCTCAAAACCGAAAGGTTCGGTTAACTGAAAAATCGGTCTCGTTCCACGGTCGTGGGGCCGAGGACATGGTCGAGAAGAAACTAACGAGACCGAGGACAGTTCCGGACTTGTTTCCTAGTAGAAATGTGGTTTTGAACGAGAAGATGGTGTCTCAGAAGTTAACAAAACTGTTGCTTAATGTAACAGTTCATAGAAGCTTAGGTCCTGTGCATGTTTTGATATCGCCTGACTCGAGCGTTGGTGATCTGATTGCTGCGGTTTTAAAGCAGTATGCGAAAGAAGGACGAAGGCCGGTTTTTGGGAGCTTTGATCCTAATGGATTTGATCTTCATTATTCGCAGTTTAGTTTAGAAAGTAAGTATATTCTTTTCCAAGTTTTGAGTCCAATACTAATATGGAGTTCACAGAATTTTTTATTAAAAATCCCGATTTCTCCTAAATGAATCTGCTCCTGAAATTGTGTTTACATAATTACATGTGTTGTTTAGCTCGTCCACCAGCACGTCTAAATATATATATGTGTTCTTAATACTCGTAAAAAAATTGTGTATCGTGTATATATTGTTGTAAATTGACTTCTAAGGAAAAAAAAATACTAAGCAACTTTCTGTTAAAGTATATATGATTTAGACCAGATTGTACTGAAAAATATTGTCATGGATCGAATTTGAAGTAAAGCGTTATGGAAGCTTAAGCTTGCACGTCAAGCAATAAGGATTGCTTGTTGTTAGGTTATGATACATTATGTTATTAGAGGAAATTGCACGTTATATGTTAATGATGTTGGATGCTAGCTAGTTGACCTAACTTGATGCTGATGTGTTAAAAATTGTTAAATGGCAGGTTTATCTCGGGACGAAAAGTTGAATGAGTTAGGTTCAAGGAATTTCTTTCTATGTCCTAAGCAAGTTGAGACTGTAGTTGGATATGGTGGGACGTCGTCGTCTAGTTGCTCGAAGGAAGCAGAAAAAGTGACGAAAAGCGGAGCAGGGTGGCTCAGATTCATGGAATTTATGCTGTGAGAATATTTGATCATAGTGATATGTAGTTTGGATTAGTTGCTATTAGAAATTTGTGGGTTCGACCTATTATTGATGTATTGTTCACCCCCAATTTCAAAATTTCATCAATATATAAAAAAGATCGATTGATGATTAGGTTTGGAGTAGTTGTACAGTGGTGGTGGATTAGCTTCTATATAAGTGTATATAATCTCTCAAAATATTAGTAATCTGAATTGTGATCGATTTGATCATATTTAATGAATCAGGATGGCGTAAAATTGTTGAAATTACTAGTCCTAAAGCCCTTTTTTTGGCTTAGTTTCCATCTCATGAGCTTATTTTTTTTACATCTTTAAAGCATACTAGCCTGTCAGAACCCTCTTTTTGAAAGCTAAACGCAATCCCAAACACGCAATATCCTCTATATGTCTTTATAATCATCGGAGCTAGATTGGTCCGATTGTTGGACCTCATCGTTATCACGTGATCTAGACAGAATTCGGTATGTCTCTGACATATATAGTATCGCTTCAATGTGGTGAAACATACATCTGTAGCAAGCTTACACATACACTTCACATGCTTAATGGTCCCCTGCATTGTTGGACTGTAATCTTATAGCATTAAACAAAATTGACCAAATTAAACTGGTCTTTTTGATTCATTGAAGGGATGTTTTCATGTATTTAATTACTGTATTAGCTAAACAATGTTTGGTAATTAGGACAGTCATTATTAACCGTGATTAAAAATTAAATCTTTCATTCTTTGTAACAGCAGCTAGAACACTATGACAAGAGCATTCACTTCATTAGTTTAATTTGATTCTAAGACATTTTGATGTTACATTTACCTAATATGTCACAAGATTTTGACAAAGGAATACTAGAATGCATAAGTTGATAGCCATACACATCCATTTGATATTTTGCTTGAGTGTTCATCTTTGTTACAAATGTGTTGAATGATAAAAGGGTAATGTGTTTGTATCTTATTCCTCAACACATGGTTGGTATATATAGATTACAAGGATTCCAGCCTAATATGACTAAGATATGACTTATACACAAGATAAGAACAACTAATGACAACTAATTGACAGCTAACAGAATGGTCACGACTAAGTTTACTTCAGTCACATGCCAAAATTGATAAGTTGCGTATGGTTGCTAGGTTGTAGTTACTTTCTACTAAAATATCTAGGTGTTGGTGGTGTCTAGTCGATCATATATATGTCAGAGTTTTAGTTCTGTTTCGGTATCTCTATAGTTGACGAATTGAGTTTCTTTAAAGTTTATTTCAACATGACATGTCATGTTGAACAATCACAAACATGATATATAAACAAAAAGGATCCATCCTAACAAAAGTTAGTTGATACATATGTTTTACTAAAAGTTGCTTTGCTATCAAATTAAAGGATTTGATTGTGAATACATTTAACACTGATTTAGAATATCACTAAAACCTTCATAAAGATCTTACATGTTACTAGTACATAATTAGTACTTTAGTATTATAGCTTTTACTAAACTTTAAACAGGTATCTAATTTTTCGCTTTGAACTGATCCGACATTGAGTTAGGCGAATTAGATTTGTACTTGTACGTTGGTTTGATCGTATCATCGAAATTAGATATCCTGGATCAGGTAAAGACTCTTGGTTTCCGACAAGCTACAGCCGCATCCATTTCATTAGTCTTTATTCTATATTCTATCAAACTCGCATTTTGTAGATGCCGCGCAGCTCCTTATTTACCTAAGAGCCATAAATGTTTTAATCAAT
>BQNB010080488.1:0-29917 GCA_026074375.1 Tanacetum coccineum
TAATCACAAAATGTAAAAACGCTCAATGTAAATAAAACGTAAACAAGTAATTAGTAGTAAATTTTTATTTTAAAATTTTAATAACTTAAAGGTATAATCAAATAAATACTTAATGCATTTTATGATCAAAAGAATTTTTATTCAACTTCATATTTTTTATAAAATGTTACAAACATTTTTATAACTTTTACAAAACATTTTCTAAATTTAAAAGAAATGCTTTATTCAAAATAAGTATTTTGAATTCAAATTTTCTACCTAAAAATAGCTAGAAATGTTCCAGAAAACACCTCCCCCTAAAAAAGAAAAAAAAGGGAGCGTCTTGGCTTGGGCGGCCCCCTTAAATACAAGAGCGGCCCCCTTAGTGATAAGGGGGTCGGCCATAGAGCTAAGGGGGCCGGCCAGACAAAAACGCTCCCCAACTTGCTTATAAATATTGGACTGTTCCTCACTGATTTTCTTACCTTTTGCACTCATTCTTTTCTGTCTAAAATCAGTCCATACATTACCTACAATCCTTTGATCATTTAATCTTAAGCTTTTATTTCCAAGTGATTCAAGCTTAATTCCTCAAGTGCAAGAGAATAATACTTCTTATCATCAAGTCAAGAAGTATTGTAGTTTTGTTTTTGTTATTGTAAAGTTGTATTATATCTTGTAAATCATTTGTGTATATTGTGAAGGTGTGTATTGTAGTTGTGAGTAATAGGTAGATTGTGGTGATCATTAAAAGTATAGTTAGATCGTGGTGATTATAGTAAGTAGTGTTAGATTGGTGTGATCGTAGTAGTGTCTAGGTGAAGTGAAGTTGTGAAGCATAGTGAAGTTGTGAAGCGTATTAAAGTTGTGAAGCATAGTGAAGTTATGAAGTGCAATGAAGTAGTGAAGTGAAGAGAAGTTGTGAAGTGAAGTGAAGTTGTGAATTGTTGTAAAGTAGTGCGGTTAGTATTTTAGTCCTCAAAATACAAAAGTTGTGGTAGATTGGTTCTAGCTAGGATTAGAACTCGACAGTTGGCTTAGTGTTGGAAATCGGTGTAAGCTTAGTTGTATACGGTTTTCTCTGCCTAAAGGGAGTTTGTTGACGTAGTGAAGAGAACTCTCGAGTTTGGTTCTCGGGGAGTGGAGTAGGGCGAATTGGTGCTTCGTTACTGAACCACTATAAATCATTGTGTTGTGGTTTGATCTTTCTAACTCTTATCTCTTGTCTTGCATACTTATTTATCATTTGTTTACTTACTTATATTGTGCACATATTGAGATCACATAAAGTTAAATATAAGTTTTTATAAACAAACTATACATCAAATTAAAATGCAGTAAACTATTCAACCCCCCTTCTAGTTTTCCATAATCCTAATGGCTTCTATTCTTGCCACTGGTGTAAAAGTTTCATCATAGTCAATTTCTTCTTCCTGACTATAACCTTGGGCAACCAGTCTTGCTTTGTTCTTGGTGACAATTTCATGTTCATCTTTCTTGTTCATGAATACCCATTTAGAACCTATGGCTATTTTTCCATAAGGGAGGGGAACAAGAGTCCAGACTTTGTTTCTATAGAATTGGTTCAGTTCTTCTTGCATTGCATCAACCCATCCTAGATGCTTTAGTGCCTTAGACACCTTTTAGGTTCTATCTCAAAGAGAAAGTCAGCAAATAGACATTCACTAGCTGAGGCAGTTGTGAGCTTGGCAGCCATGCTTCTTGTAAGCATGCCTTCACCAGGATCACCAATGATGTTGATGACTTTAGTGTGTTGATCTCTTGACCATCTATCCTGTGCAACAAGATATGAATTTGTTGAAGCATGTTTGGTATCTTGAGACTGAGATGCTTCAGGGACTAATAGTTCAGTGAGTACTATGGTTTCAGTATTGTTTCCTGAAGTCTCTTTAGTGGGTTGATGATTGATTTATTCATCTTAAACATTTTGTTCATGAGTCCCTTTAGTTTTTATAAGGTCAGGAGGACCTTCAATATCCTAAGTATGAGAGTTGTCTTGCTTATTTGGAGCAGTTACTTTAGGGATATGATTTTGTTAGGTGAGTTTAGTGAGTGAACGGCCATGGGGAATGATGTAGTATGAAAACTTAGAATTGACTTGATACTTTCTAGATGGGTCATCTTCATGAGCAAATTCATCAGGACGGTATCTAGATTAGTCATCAATTCTAATTTCATCTACTGAGGTATTTATGAACCTGGTGGCTTCAATACTTTCATCATATGTAACATGATAAGTCTCCTCTATTTGTTGTTTCCTTGTGTTCAAGACATTAAAGACTTTAGAGTTAATTGAGTATCCTAGGAAATATCCATCATCAACCTTTGCATTAAATTTGCCTAGATGATGCTTGTGATTATAAATAAACACAGGACATCCAAATACATGAAAATAGTTGATATTAGGGATCTTTTCTCTAAATATATCATACGGAGTTTTGTCATGTCTTTTGACAATGATTGATCTGTTTTGAGTGTAGCAAGCAATTTTATCAGCTTTAGTCTAGAAATGCTTAGAGAGTACTGATCCATTTAGCATGGTTCTAGCAGCCTCAATGAGAATTCTATTCTTCCTTTCGGCTGCAGCATTTTGTTCAGGTGTATAAGGAGAAGAGAAGCTTTGAGAAATTCTGTTCTTATCATAAAAACTCTCAAGTTCAAAGTTTCTAAACTCAGTCTTATTATCAGTTCTGATTTGTTTGACATTTACATCATTTTAGTTTTCAACCATCCTGATAAAAGACATAATCATTTTAGCTTTTTGCTCTTCTTTTTGAGAAAGTAAACCCATGTGTACCTTGAGTACTCATCAACAATGACTAGGGTGTATTTCTCATGATTGATGGACATTGGACTAACAGGCCCAAAGAGGTCCATATGAAGAAGATGCAAGCAATATCTGATAGAGAAGTTTTGTTTAGTTTTGAAAGAAGCTCTTTTATGCTTTCCTTTTTCACATGCCGAGCATGGTTTATCCTTTGAATAAACAAGTGAAGGAAGGCCAAAAACTTTGTTTTACTTAGCAAGTTTATTAATGTTCTTAAAATTGAGATGTGATAACCTTTTGTGCCATACCCAGTTTACACTTTCTAAGGCTTTGGCAAAGAAGCAGGCTCTATTTGGAGTCAATGATGACATGTCAAGGACATATACATCATTTCTTCTTGGGGCTATCAACATAATTTATTTAGCATTAAAGATTGTTCCTTGCTTATCATTAAATTGAACAATATATTTAGCATCACAGGAAAATAATACCACCATAGTTTATTGAACCATATCCCTGAGTAATACAAGATGAGTTATCACCAAACACTACCTTAGGACCTGGTTGCTCTACATATTTGTGCATATAACTCTTGACACCAGTCATACTCCTTGAGCATCTACTGTCTAGGTACCAAATGGGCTCCTTGATGTGTCTCTGCACAAATAATAAACTTGATTAGTTTCTCTTGTGAACCTACCTTTTTGTGGGCTCTTTGGCTTTAGTAGCCTGAAGTTGTCACCTCTCTTAAAGTGATCAAAATTATTATGGTTAGTGTTTGAGTGCACACTACTTCCACAAGTAGTACAACTCACTCCTATGGAGGATTCACTAGACTAAGAGGATTCAGCAAGAGCTCCTCCTCTGACCTGAATGACACGATTGTGTCCTGAGGTAAAATGGTCATAACTTCCACATATCTCACACTCAAGGTAATTTCTATAATCATTAAGATAATGGTCATTGAAGCTACAATGAGTGCATGGTGGGTAAGGCTTTGCCTTGGATTTCAGGATCTGTTTGGAAGGAGATGCATACTGATAAGGCTATGCCTTTTAGTTTTGACTACTTTTTAGTGATGCAATGTATATTTCATGATCTGAGGTCCTGTGATCCTCTTTCTTGCATTTCATGTTGTAGAGGATCCTATAGCAATCATTAATTGAATGATTGGTATAATTGCAAAGCTCACATTTGAGCTTGGGTTTCTAAAGAGGTTTTAATCTAACTGATTTAGATGAATCAGGGTTCTTGCCATTTGGTTTAGAATCTTGACTTTATTTGGATGAGTTGACTGACTTAGATGATTCAGGCTGTAAGGACACAAATTTTGGTTCCTGAATCTTTTGAGTTGAGTTAATCTTCTCATCCATTACATTTGGACCAGTTTTGCTTGTTTATTAATTTTGGACTCTTGGTCGTTGGTTTTTACTTCAGTATGGACTAAAGAAGTAACTGGTTTAGTATCAAAAATAGTGACAGGTCATGAAACATTCCTGTTTGAAGATTCTTGAATTTTAGGTTTTATGTGTTTCATGGTACCTAGACTAGATCTCTCCTTTAGAGAGTGATCTTGGTAAGTCAATGTCATTACCTCAGAGCTTGGAGAAGCTCCCTGAAGATTTTTTAGTGGAGGTAGAGGTATTTGAGGTTCTGAGTCTGACTCTTTGGAAGACTCAGGGTTAACAGATGCCTTAGTAAGTTAAATACACTCATTGACAGCTTGACTTTCAGGGACTAGAATTCTTCTAGTATTAAAGTTTGGAAGTTTGCTGTCAAGATTGAGTCTCTCAACCCAATCTTTGGATTTTGGGATCATTTCATGGTCATAATCCTAAGAGGAAGGAATGAAAGGATTTTCTTTACCCTCATTTAAGGAAGATGTTTCAGTGACTTGTTCACCCCTAAGAATTTTCTTCTTTTGGTTGGGTATTTTCTCACTATTACATTGACTTACTTTATTAGAGCTATTTAACCATTTTTCATTAACCTTTCTTTCTTCCTTAAGTTGATCTTAAAGAGCATGATTTAACTTTGTAAGTTCAGTGTTTTGAATTTGAAAAGTAACAGCCTCAAGATTTGCTTGTTTTAAGACAAGTAGATCATCTCTACACTTATTTAATTCAAAAACAATCTTATTATATTTTGATAATAAGTTTCATTTTTGCTCTTCAAGATACTTTAGGTCAATGTTGATATATTTGAGATAGGTTTTCCAATCTGAGTTCTCGTCCATAGAAAGAAGAATATTTACCTTTTTCATGGTGATGTCTATCCATTCATCATTACGTGGATGATTCTTTCCCATAGAGAGTTCATCATCAGCTAGAGCCATTAGTACCTTGACATGAGTTTCTTCCTCATAATCTGATACTACTTCCTCATATCAATCGAACATTTTAGCAACAAGGCCTTTGTTCTTCGATTGAAAGGGTTTTGAGGACTAATAAGTAGGAGGACAAGCCTCAAGGAGTGCCATTTTAGCTTTCATCTTCTTGTATTTAGCCTTGTAATCCTTTTGGACATTTGGTTCACCTGACTGCTTTGAGCATGTTGGGAGGACTGAATAAGTTATGGGGTAAACTTGGGTTGAAAACCTTTTGACACTAAGGATGACTAGGACATTGGTGATTTGTAAGATGGTTCAGACGTTTTAGAAAATCAATCTCTTGAAAATGACCTTTCTTGCCACATTTGTAGCATTCAGTGTCTTCATTTGCTTTTTGACTCAAACAATTGTTTTTCCTTTTTATAAAACATTTTGAATTTGCCAATAGGGCCCTCTCATGAAATTCTATATCTAGATCTCTGAGGTACTCCTCACTAGAACTCAACAATCAGGCCTCGATCAATCAATTTTTTTGAAAATTCTGCACAATGTTTTAGAATATAAGGACGTAAAGATGAGAGAGTCTGAGGGAGTTGTAATTAGGCTTTTTTATAAAGTTTGAATAACACCTAGATATAAGGTTATACCTCATAGAGTAAACCTTCCATAAATATTAGCAAGCTCAAGGGTCTAAGTGTGATTTGCATTTCTAAGTACTTGAGAAAACTAAGCCATTTATCAAGGAGACTATTCACAAAACCAGCATTGATTTTGTGCTTAGATAATGTCACAACCGATCATGTTACTCAAGCTCATTGACAAGCTTGTATAGTAATAGGTTTGTGAAGAGTCTAAAGGATTTTGCTTTGAAATTTGATAAAACCAATTTTCAGATCCATGATCCTATTTTCCTTGGATATTAGAGGACTTTCAAGCTGTAAACCAAGACAGTCCAATACATTACCTGTATCGAAAGCCTAATGATTGACTCTATTATATTCATCCTGGTAGACATGATATAATTGATGTCTTTTTAAGGCAATTGGTCTTGATAGACCACCAGCCTCTCATTAGGGTTCCAATGGGCCTCAGTTTAACCGCCCTTCAACCGTTTTCGGTTTGAATGGACCATCCTTAATACATTGAATGTAGTAGGGTTCCATTCCCATCAAATAACAAAGCATACACTTTTTTCATAGTAGAATTATTCCTAGGGCTCTAGACGAGGACCAACAACAGAATAGCTGCCTCCATTTTTGTCTACTAGCTCAGGTACATTACTTATAGTGGCCATTTAGGATCTAGGTTTTAAAAAATTTTAAGCAGATTTTTAAAAGAGTTTTATTATAAATCCTCTCCTCTAATAACCACCTGGTTATTCCCCCTTTGATTAGTGACCAAAACTATATTATGATAAGAATGCAAACGAACTCATGGCTTATAGTAATGTAATAGAAAAATCAATTGTTGACAATAATAAAGATAAAAAGAGTAAAGAAACACACAAAAATAGTTTCCAAACTATTAAACTCTTTATGTTAGATTAAGAATTTATACCTCATTCATGCGAACTCAATGTGGGAATTGTAATGACAAGTGTGTGTGTGTGGTGATCTCCTTACTAACAACTTGCCTAAACCGAAAGTGTTATGCAAAGCTGACTACTAATGCTAACCAACTGATCTGCTCAGGGACTTAGTCCCGAATATTGTAGAGTATGTGGATGTGAAAAGATACAACTTTGAATGCACATTCATATCCTTGTAATTTCTAGCTCCTTGCTAGTTTTTTTAATAATATCAATTTGCCGTTCAAAAAAAAAAGTGCGTGTTCCAATGCTGATAGGCTAGTATATATTGTATAGCTTTGTCTCGATTAGAATTCTAATCTAAGTATGGGACAAACACACTTTCTAAGGTCAGTGATGACACTGACCTTTTCTTTATACCTTATTCAGGATAGTTTGACTTCAGGTGGATAAGAGCTTGGACTTATCTATTTTAAACTATCCCGCATATTCTTTAGGCTCTTGTATTCATAGTCTTCTAGTTGTTGAAGATCATATGAGGTTCAGTGAGTCTATTGCCACAACTCACTGAACCCATCACCTTCTTCTTCAGATCAGGCTTCTTTCATTAAGAACCGCCTTACTGAATGCTAGAGTCTTTCTAGTAGACTCAGGCTAGGCACTTAAAAGTAACTCACTGAATAACTGTTCACTCAGTCACCTAGTAATGTTAAAGGTTATCTAACACTTATGATATTTTATATTCAAATCCAAGTGAAAGATCATTAGGCACTGAATTGTCCTAACACTAGTTCGTGTTGTCATGTAAATCATGAAAACTATGTTTACCTAGAATGGTTTTTTGTATGCAAGAATTTTTGTTTTCGTTTATGGTTTAGTGTTTAGCTATTTTTTGTTAAGTATAACTCTTCTAAAAATGTGCTAAAACTATTTTTGGAAACATTATGTTACAAATTTTAATCATATGGTAAACAAGACAACGTATGGAAAAAGAAACTGATCGGAGTTTATCTTAACATTATGGGAGTCGATTAGATGAACTCCGCTAGATAGGGTTCAAAAAATTCGACCAAAAAAATCTTGGTTACTAAGGAGTAGGTTTTCGTAAACCGATGTAGGTTCAATTTTATCTAGTTTGGGGTTAGGACTTCCAATTATGGAAACTAAGGTTTACAACTATGTAAAACATAACATGGGATTTCAAGGTATATAATTTTATTTAAAAAGTCCATAATTAACCTTCTATTTAATATATCAAAAGGTGACTTAGGGTTTTGCTTCCTAAGACACACAATTTATAATTTTTATATTTTTAGAAACTCTACCTAGGGTTCATAAATTTTAAATCTTATGATTTGCTAAATTGATAGTAAGAAGCAATAGGGTCAGAACCGTAATTCTTAAGAAATGACAGTTCCATTAGTATACAATGTTACGGGTGAAACACTTGGTCTGCATGTACTTATGGGATGAGCTACACATGCGGTGCATGTGCTTGTAAAATAGGTCCTAGCAAATTATAGCTTATGTATTTTCGCATGTGCATGATTTATAGTACCTTTCGTGCTTAGTCAAATCATGCTTGTTGACACAGCGTGAACTATTATCCGAAATATAAACTGCGTGGTTGTGATATAGTTACATTGTTTATATTTTTAAATGCATTTTTTTGGATTTAAGGGAGGTATGCGTGCCATTGGTATTCTCTCTTGTAACTTAATTTTAAATTAGAGTGTGATTTTTTTAAAATTAAATGGAAACCAAGATGGACAAGACAAAAGGAAGCCCTGACGAACTAGAAGATGCTATGGAGTATAAAGAGAGATGAGAACCAGTGGGAGCATCACTACAAGAAAAAGTAGAACAGGTGACGGAGTTTTCCCGGGCGACATTTGTCGCCCGGGAAAGCTCGCTAAACGACAAAAGTCCGTCCGACGTGGCACAAATTCTTATAGACTTTTTAGTCAAAGTTGAAAGAGAGTTTCCCGGGCGACATGTCGCCCGGGAATGTGGTTAAAATTTGACCAAAAAAATCAACGAAAATCTTAGCGGCATTTTTTCCCGCTCACTTTCCCGGGCGACATGTCGCCCGGGAAAACAATTAAAAAAAAATTATACCAAAAAAATCAACGAAAATCTTAGCGGCATTTTTCTCGCTCACTTTCCCGGGCGACATGTCGCCCGGGAAAACATTTAAAAAAAAATTATACCAAAAAAATTAACGAAAATCTTAGCGGCATTTTTTCCCGCTCACTTTCCCGGGCGACATGTCGCCCGGGAAAACATTTAAAAAAAATTATTTCGGTTTCTTGTGTTGTTTTAAAATATGCGTTTAACATATAAATATATAAAAACTATATAAAAAAAACTCCGTTTTCTCGGTTCGTTGTGTGATATGTTGGTGATTGTGAGGATAATATCTGCTTTTATGGTACAACGATACCATATTGACTCATTCGTTGGACATCGAATGTACAATGATAACATATCGACTCATCCGTTGGACATCTAATGTACAACGATACCATATTGACTCATCCGTTGAACATCTAATGTGTAACGATACCATATTGACTCATCCGTTGAACATCTAATGTGTAACGATATCATATTGACTCATCCGTTGAACATCGAATGTGTAACGATAACATATCGACTCATCCGTTGAACATCGAATGTGTAACGATAACATATCGACTCATCCGTTGGACATCGAATGTACAACGATAACATATCGACTCATCCGTTGGACATCTAATGTACAACGATAACATATCGACTCATCCGTTGGACATCTAATGTACAACGATAACATATCGACTCATCCGTTGGAAATCTAATGTACAACGATACCATATTGACTCATCCGTTGAACATCTAATGTGTAACGATACCATATTGAGTCATCCGTTGAACATCTAATGTGTAACGATACCATATTGAATCATCCGTTGAACATCTAATGTGTAACGATAACATATCGACTCATCCGTTGAACATCTAATGTGTAACGATAACATATCGACTCATCCGTTGGACATCTAATGTGTAACAATAACATATCGACTCATCCGTTGGACATCTAATGTACAACGATAACATATCGACTCATCCGTTGGACATCTAATGTACAACGATAACATAGTGACTCATCCCTTTGACATCTAATGTACAACGATACCATATTGACTCATCCGTTGAACATCTAATGTGTAACGATACCAAATTGACTCATCCGTTGAACATCTAATGTACAATAATACCATATCGACTCATCCGTTGAACATCAAATGTACAACGATACCATATTGACTCATCCGTTGGACATCGAATGTACAACGATAACATATTGACTCATCCGTTGGACATCTAATGTACAACGATAACATATCGAATCATCCGTTGGACATCTAATGTACAACAATAACATATCGACTCATCCGTTGGACATCTAATGTACAACGATACCATATTGACTCATCCGCTGGACATCAAATGTACAAGGACAACATATCGACTCATCCGTTGAACATCTAATGTGTAACGATAACATATCGACTCATCCATTGGACATCGAATGTACAACGATAACATATCGACTCATCCGTTAGACATTTAATGTACAACGATACCATATTGACTCATCCGTTGAACATCTAATGTACCACGATACCATATTGACTCATCCGTTGAACATCGAATGTACAACGATACCATATTGACTCATCCGTTGGACATCGAATGTACAACGATAACATATCGAGTCATTCGTTGGACATCTAATGTACAATGATAACATATCGACTCATCCGTTGGACATCTAATGTACAACGATACCATATTGACTCATCCGTTGAACATCGAATGTGTAACGATAACATATCGACTCATCCGTTGAACATCGAATGTGTAACGATAACATATCGACTCATCCGTTGGACATCGAATGTACAACGATAACATATCGACTCATCCGTTGGACATCTAATGTACAACGATAACATATCGACTCATCCATTGGACATCTAATGTACAACGATACCATATCGACTCATCCGTTGAACATCAGCTCATCTCTAAGTGAATGATTCTCGCTGTTTAGTGCCTCTACTCGTGCTTGCAGCTCTTCACAATCAGCCTGAGGAACACAAGTAATCAGGAAAAGAAAAACATTTAGGTTCCATTTTGCAAACTTTCATCATTGTTGAAGGAAAGATAAATCCTTCAGAATAAATCTATATTCAATTTGTAGGGATCAGTTTGACCAGCCCTTTATCTACCAAAACATACCTGCTTGCGCAGCCTTGATCTTGTAGCTGACTCTCTATTAGATTGTTTTCTCTTCTGCCTCTTCAGTTCTCGTTCATCCTTTGGATAATAAAGTGGCACACATTAGTTTCTATACCCAGTGATGTATGTTTAAAGTTAATCATGGTCTCTTGGCGCAACACTGGAAATGATCAAATGAAATCACTACCCAATAGTAACAAACAACAAAAACACCAACTTTTTTGTATACCTGAACCCACTGATCAGCCTGCATCGGTGTAGCTACAGTTTGATTTGGTTGCATTTTCGTGTTTCGAATTCCAGCAGATGGGTTCTAAAGGTCCATCCCCACAAGAATATTGAAGACATCATAACTCAGTGTTGTAATGAGACTCGACAGTTAGTTTGACTTTTAGTTTTCTTCACGAAACCTAGTTCATCTCCTACACTAATTGCTTTACCTATATCAATCCTAAAAATATAAATACTTGAATCAAATACAGTTCAAAATAATTAAAACACAAATATGAATAAATCCAATATATACCTCTCCACATAGACAACCTATCCCACCTCTGTACTGATGTGCGACCTAATAACGGACATCACTAGCACGGAGAACCCACTTGCCCTTCCCAACCAGCCTCGCAAACACATAAAACTCATACCAATGAGAAAACACAAAAAAGTATGACAAATTCGGATATAACAACCTCTATTAATACAAAGTACGAGAAAACATATGAAACCATTATAAACAAATAGTAATTATACAACAAAATTAAGCAAATAAATTAAATAATAACTTTAAATAGCAGTAATATATATGTTTATAAAGTCACACAACATCAATTAACTCTCTTTAATTTGGTCTAAAATTAACCCTAAGTTTCAATTAAGCCTAAAAGTAACAATACTGCTATATGCATATACATACATAGATTACAACTAACCCTTAAAATCAAACATACATTGACCAAAAAATTAACAAATATAATAAGCCTAAATTAACACACACATACATAACCCTAAGTATCAATTGAAAATCAGGAACAACATGGAGGGGATATGACTCACCGTTACCAATGGCGGTGGTTATGGGCGAAGGAAGGAACGTCAGTAGATGTGGCAGCTAGCGATGGCATGGTGAAGGGAGGGAGGGGAGTGGAGAAAGAACAAAAGTTGTGAGTGTGAGAGTGTGTATGTGTGTGTGTGTGATAGAGTGTATTAAAAAGTTGAATCAATCCCACCCTGTGAATGAAAAGTTGAATTCAACCCGCCCAAATAAATAGAGCCCTGTTATTAATTAAGGAACATGGCTTTATTTGAGACAAGGTAATAGAGCCCTGTTATCTAAGAACGAAACCGGGCTTTATTAGTGAAAAAAATTCGGAATGTAGCAAAGAGCCCTGTTTTCTTAAAAAGATGGCTTTATTTAGGGGGCTCTATTTCACTTTTTGTAGTAGTGTATACAGGTAAAAAGCAGGGAGCGGATAGTAAAAGGTGAAAAAGTTGGAAGAGTATTTATGTAAAGATTTGAATTTAAAGGGGGCTTTAAACACTTATGATAAAAAGAATAAACCCCAAGAGAAGAAGAACCCTATCCAATTCATTTGATTTGAGAATGTTTAGTAGTAGTGCATTTAGTATTTCTACAATTATTAAAGCAACAAGAGTAGTAGTTAAAAGTAGCGGTGATGACGTCAGCATCAGCACGGGTTCACGTACGACGGCAAGAGGAAGGAGGTTTTTAAAAGTTAGAGAAGAGAAACGGAAACGAGAATTCGACCGCCTTCATAACTATCCTTCCTGGGCCAAGTATCTATTACTTACTTGGTACAATTTATTTCATTTTAATTATTATTTACTACAGTAATAATTTGATTGTTAAATAATAATAATTATTTGCTATATTATTTACTACAGTAATAATGTGGAACTAAGAAATATTTTGGGTGATACCATTGGCAACCCCGACCAGATGAGACTCAAGGTAACTTGTTTCACTTGATCATACTTTTGCACCATTCATGTTTCCATAATACTTGACAATTCCGAGTTCCGACTGTCCCACTACACATGGATTTTTCCCTTCAATTGTTCTTCTTAATTGCTTTATGTTTCTTACTTTTAGTCGCAATGACCAGCCTGTGCGGCTGTGCGGGTTGTTTCTTGTGTAGTATTCCATAAACATTAGGATGAACTTTCTTCTGTCTCTTGAATACTTAGACGACTACACTTTTCATTAATGGTTTTGTTTGAAACATTCTACAGGTTGAAGATAGGATACGCAAGAAGGGGAGAGACTTTCACAAGCCCAAACATGATCTGTTGTTGCTTTTAAGGTTACCTTTCGAGAGTGAGTTACCGTTTCTCTTTCTTCTATTTCCTATATTTCAGTCTTCATTTAACAACTCAAATATATGTTGTGATTTACAGCTTCAGTCCTGTTGGTTCCAATATATGGTTCAAACTATATGGACCACCTTCTGATCCAGATGTTGACCTCATTTTTCACCGTATGTTCTTCAATCCCACTCCCCCACTCCATATTTCATAATATATTGCTTCTAATATATGGCTTATTTATATTTATGTCACAGGTTATTCAGTCATGGTAACTCATGGGACGTTTGGGTGACTATAATTCTTCTAATTTGCAGGTAACAACCATCACTCATTTTCATTATCCAACAATAAAATGTCAAACATAATATTTACTTTCTGATGTGTTGGTACTGATAGTGGCCTTTCATATTGCAGTTGGCAAATACATCAATGGAATACAATCCTCTTTATGATGCGGATAAGGCTTTAATTGTGGAATGCCGTCATCAGTCCACGATGTCGTGATGTAGAGTTCAAGACAATTGTGGCCGAGTCTGGTATAAAAACTGTTGAATATAACTTAATTTTATCTATTATGTAAACGAATCATAAACTTTTGGAATGTCCAACAACAGGGTAGACATAGGTACTTCTGATTACTTCGCTCTGATGGGGCCTGCTCAACCCCCCCTGCCCCCCATTTCCCCACGGTATTGAGTTTCAGAGTAAGCAACTTTCTCTATATGTTTTTTGATCCATAACGGTTTAGGTTGCAATTTCAAATCTATTACCAATACAATCGGTTGATTTGGTTTTAGTCAAACGCAAACAGTTTAGTTGAAACCGAGAACAGATACTACTACTTCAGGTGCCACCATACTAACAATGTTACCACATCAATTGTTTTTTTTCCACATCAAAAATGCAAAGAAATAAGTAACCAATCCTTCCATATTGCCAAGTACATCAAAAAATTAATTTTTACAAACAGAAATCCGGTATTGTCCTCTCAACCTAGCCCGGTGACCCGAATATCTTTCCTCTCCGATCACTACAATGTCCACAAACTCTCGTTGGTATTAGCTTATTTAGACTTTGTTTCTCTTTTTCTGCTCTTATTTGGCAGGTATTTGGGTCCAGTCAATGGGTGATTGGGAAGAGGGAATGAAAAATCCAGAAGACGGATACAAATCCTTTAAGATCTAATATTGGTATGTTCTGCAAAGTTCATCCGTGGAGGTTGCCAGGATCGGGTCTATAGGTGTAGTCGATATTGGCCCCTTGTACTATGATAACTCTCCCCACCTTGACTTTAGAAGATGGAAATTATGAATCTATCGGACAATGTTGTTTGTCAGCCCCTCGAGATGATCCGAGTTCACTTCTTTTATTAGCTAGAAGTAATAAATCTACCTTTGTATTTTGTCAGCTAGGTAGTAAGTATTGGGTCAAACCGGGTCAAACTGACCCACAGATAATCACAACCGGAATAATAGGACCCGCAGGAGAAACATAACCGCCATTTGGCAGTTACAAACTGAAGAGACATATCGGTTCCATGAACCGACACATCTATTGACTCGCACCTCTTCATTTATTATATATAGACAGGATTATTGTACAAACAAGATGATGACTTTTTAGATTGATTAATCAATAAAACTTATAGATTTGGTATATCTGATTTTGCACTATCAAGAATTTACGATCCAACATTTGGCATCAGAGCTTTTGGGTTGATCAGGCCAAAATCATCATATACCATTTTTTGTGTTCATCCCGAATCAAGAACAAAACGCAGGAGGCGTATCTATCACAGGGTAAACCGGCGACGCCACCAAAGTGATATAATCACTGGCAACGAAGGATTTCACCCTCAAGAGAAATTAAATGGATTCTTGGAAATCCGAATTTTTTTGATTCGAAACAAGAAAAACAACCACAGAATCTTGATTGAAGGCAAAGTCATCAAAACAGGGATACATCAAAATTAAATCAACAAAAAGGAAAGAACACACCTCTTTGTAGATCCATTCCACAGATCCCAATTAGAATCGAATACCGATTCTGCCATCAAGAGAAAACCCCATATTTGGTGGAGGTCTGACAGATCCCCAAATTTTAAAACGAAACCCTAATCGTGATTTCGTAAATCAGGGAAAGAAATCGTGGTTGAAGAACACAAGGAGGAGAGGCGAAGATAAACCGCCATCATCACCGGAGGATTAACACCACCGGAGACGAAAACAGGAACCGCAGCCGCCACAAGTTCGAACACACAGAGAAGAGTCGAACAAATAAAGGAGAAAGAGGCGCAACATATAAAGAACGGTTAAGAGGAGTGTGTTTATAAAAGGGTTAACACTACTAACCCTTATCAGGTTTTGAATTTACAAAACATACCCTCTTTTATTCCATATCATCTATATCAGATTATTAGATATAGAAACCTTTTAGGCAATTGCTATATTCCCCTCTTGACTAGAAGATTAGTTATTTTTGCCTAAAACTAGGATATAGATAGTAGACAAAATTAAGAGTGCCTACTATATTTTTAAGAAAATAATTTGTAAGGAGTAATTAACCTTAGATTTTTTCTTTAGAAAATAAGAATCTCAAGAATAAGGCCATTAAGGCAAGAATAAGAGTACTCACAGAAAAAGGAAGATCCGACACTTAGTGTTAGGGATTTATATTCTTTGGAGATTTTATTTTGCGATATCCTAGAGATATGACGAAGGATAAGGATAGTGGAGACACGTCTAAGAAGGAACTTAGCACCACTAATACACCTCAATTTCAATGTCCATTATTAAAACCCTCGAATTACTCACTATCGAATTACTCACTATGGGCAATTCGAATGCAAATAATCCTTGAAGCAAACGGTTTATGGGAAATGATAGAACCCAATGATAAAACCATAAGAGATAATAGAAAAGACAAAACTGCCATTGCTTTTCTATACCAGGCCTTACCCGAAGAACAACTACTTCAAATTACCAAGCATAAAACCGCGAAAGAAATATGGACTGCCTTAAAAACCAAACACGTAGGAGAAGAAAGAGTCCAACAAGCGAGACTGCAAACACTCAAATCTGAATTTGAGTTATTACATATGAAGGAAGACGAAACAATAGACACCTTCACCGCAAAACTATCCACACTCGCAAATAAAGCCGCTGGTTTAGGACACACATTCGATGATTCCACCTTAGTACGCAAACTATTAAATGCCGTACCCGATAGGTATTTGCAAATAGTTGCATCCATAGAACAATATTCAGACTTAGGTGAAATGTCCTTAGAAGAAGCGATTGGTAGACTTAAGGCATATGAGGAAAGGATTAAATTTAAGAAAGGGAAGCAAGTGAACGATCAAGAGAAACTAATGTTCACACGACATGATAACAGAGGAAAGAATTTTAGGGGACGTGGTCGTGGAAAATATAAATTTTCGCACAATAATAACCACGAGAAATTTAGAGAGGAAAAGAAAAATGGAGATTCCTCTTCCAAGAAAGATGATAAAAACAACTTCAGGAAATCTAGAGCAGATCATAGCAAACTGACATGCTATCAATGCAATAAGATAGGGCATATTGCGCCTAATTGTCAACAGAGGACAAAGACGCACGAGAGATCAAATCTAGTAGAAGAAGAACTAGAACCAACCCTATTAATGGCGATACTAGATAATGAGAGAGAAGTTGTAGATCAAGAAGTCTCGCTACACGAAGAAGATGTAGGATATAAAGAGACGACTAAGGATAGTCAATGGTACTTGGATAATGGAGCAAGTAACCACATGACGGGGATGAGAGATCATTTTTTCAGAATCTAGATGAGAAGGTTAGTGGAAGAGTCAAATTTGGAGATGGCTCATACATTGAAATCAAAGGAAAAGGTTCAATTGTAATAGAATGCGACGATGGGAAACAAAGAATTATCTCACACGTCTATTACCTACCCAACCTAAAAAGCAACCTTTTAAGCCTTGGACAATTCACAGAAATTGGCTGCAAAGTAGAAATGGTGGATAACGAATTACGACTTTATGACGTAAACAATCAGATATTTATAAGAGTCCCAAGACAAAAAAAACAGACTCTATAAGGCTATTTTAAAGATAGGGACGCCTGTCTGTCTATTAGCAAATCTGAGCGACACTACATGGTTATGGCACGCAAGATTAGTACACCTCAACTTTGAGTCACTAAAAACTATGAACTAAAAGGACTTAGTCCATGGAGTACCTGCCATCAAACATACAACACAAATTTGTGATGTTTGTTTAGTCGGAAAACAAAGCAGAGCGCCATTCCCAAAGAAAGCAAAAGGTAGATCTACATCACCACTAGATCTAATTTATGGAGACTTGTGCGGACCAATTACACCACCAACACCTTCTGGGAAGAGATACATATTCTTATTAGTCGATGACTATTCAAGATATATGTGGGTATATTTCTTAAGTACAAAAGATCAAGCTTTTGATACTTTTAAGGAATTCAAGAAAATGAGTTAAGGACAACATTGAAGATGTTTAGGACGGATCGTGGAGGAGAATTCAATTCGAGCGAATTCACACAGTATTGCAAGGAAAATGGCATAGCACGACAACTTACCGCCCCTTACTCACCACAGCAAAATGGAGTAGTAGAAAGAAGAAATAGGACCATCATGTCAACAACGAGATGCATGATGAAGGCAACTGAAATGCCACAAGACTTTTGGGCTGAAGCTGTTAGACACGCCATATACATTCTAAACAGCGTTCCTACAAAAGCCCTAGAAGACATCACTCCATACGAAGCTATTAAAGGAAAGAAGCCAAACCTAAAAGACCTAAGAGTCTTCGGATGCATAGCATATGCAAAGGTACCATCACAACATCTGACTAAGTTAGATGACAGGAGCATCAGAATGGTATACCTAGGAAACGAGCATGGATCAAAAGCCTATCGATTATTTGATCCAACAACACAAAGGATATGTGTTAGTAGAGATGTGAAGTTTAAAGAAGATGAGAAATGGGATTGGAGTAAATATTTAGGTGAGAACACAAACGACGAACCAGAATGGACCGATTTCAGAATAGGAAATCTTGAAGAAACAAACGACCATCACAACCTAGAAAATCACCCAAATGAAGAAGACAATGATTTTCCTTACAACGATGATGATGGATATGACTCACCATTAGCAGACTCACCCGCAGAGACACTTCACACACCACTTACGAGGTCACCTCAAATAAATTCCCAAACAACACCTAATCAAAGTGACGATGGCATACCCACAACTACAGAAACACAATCACACTTTGATCATACACCAATAAGAGGTTATAGAACCTTGACTGATATATATGAAAATACTGAGGAATTATTACTGGCTGAGGATGAACCGAAGGATTATAAGGAAGCATCAAACGACCAAAAATGGATAGAAGCAATGAAGGATGAATTAGATTCCATCAATAGGAACAACACTTGGAGATTAACATCCTTACCACCTGGTCACAAAGCAATTGGTTTGAAATGGGTATTCAAGACCAAGAGAGATGCAGACGGGAAGATAATCAAGCATAAAGCTAGGTTAGTAGCAAAAGGCTACATACAAGAGCATGGCATAGACTTTGAAGAAGTATTCGCACCAGTAGCAAGAATGGAAACCATCAGGTTACTACTCGCCATAGCAGCTAACAACAAATGGCAAGTACATCACCTTGACGTAAAATCTGCATTCTTACATGGAGATTTACAAGAAGAAGTGTACGTCACACAACCTGAAGGATTTGTCAAAAGAAAGGATAATGGAAAAGTCTACAGACTTATAAAAGCATTATATGGATTAAGACAAGCACCGCGAGCTTGGAACATCAAACTAGATAACACCTTGAAATCACTAGACTTCAAGAAATGCGCACTGGAGCAAGCCATCTACACAAGAACAGAAAGAGATTCGATCCTTTTAGTAGGAGTCTACGTGGATGATTTAATCATCACTGGCACACCTAAGAAAGAGATAGACAAATTTAAGGATCAAATGAAGGAGATTTTTGAGATGAGCGATTTAGGATTGCTAGCCTATTACCTTGGCATCGAAGTCACACAATCTGGAGGTGACATATCTATAAAACAATCTGCATACGCTAGCAAGATCTTAACAGAAGCTGGAATGCTAGAAAGCAACGAGACAATCATACCAATGGATCCAGGAACAAGATTAACAAAGAATACTGAAGGAACCATGGTCAACTCAACAGAATATCGAAGCTTAATTGGATGTCTAAGATATCTGCTTCACACAAGACCCGACTTAAGTTATTCTGTAGGATTACTTAGTAGTTACATACAAGAACCAAAAGAACAACATATGAAGGCCATAAAGCAAGTACTACGCTATGTGAAAGGAACAAAGGATTACGGAATTACCTACAAGCATAACGGAGGAAACAAGATACACGGATACAGCGACAGCAGCTACGGAGTCAACACTCAAGAAGGAAAAGGAACTACCGGCATAATATTCTACTATGGTGAATCACCAATCAACTGGAGCACTCAGAAACAAGCCACTGTAGCACTATCATCTTGTGAATCAGAATTCATCGCAGCAACAGCAGCAGCGACGAAAGCATTATGGTTAAAGAGACTACTAAGCAGACTTACACATTCGGAGGAAGAAAAGATCACAATAATGGTTGACAACAAATCAGCCATAGCATTAATGAAGAATCCAGTCTTTCATGGAAGAAGCAAGCACATCGATACAAAATACCACTTCATTAGAGAATGCGTTGAAAGAGACGACATACAAGTAGAATTCGTAAGTGGAGATTATCAGAAAGCCGACATACTGACAAAGGCACTTCCAAAGATCAGATTCTTAACTATGAGACAGCTCATCGGACTTAAAGACCTATGGAGCAGCGTTTGTGATTAGAGGGGGGAATATTGGGTTAAAACCTATGGGTAATCACAACCCGCTTCTACAATGGAAGACCCACACAAACCAAAGACCCGGCGGTTATTTTCAGAAAGGATGCATCGGTTCAAACCGACATGACTATTACTAAAGGATGCAATGATTCGACTGAACCGACACAACAATTCAAACGCACCCTTTCACTTCATATATATAGAAATAGATTTGTAAACTTTTATGATGATGACATATTTCTGATTATTAATAAAATTAAGCATTTAGGTATATTCTTGATTTTGATACGATCTTGATTTACCGATTCCAACACAAATGTCACTTTTCATATCATGTGACGGAGAAGGTCATCGACTACTTTAACGAATATAGAATTCTCCCTAGAAGGTCAAGGTACAGTCTGCAAACAAGTCCGTTCTTGAGTGTGTGCGATCACACAGGGCCTCTGTTATGATTTCACAGATTCTGTTAGAGGGATTTCCAGGATCGATCTATGATCATACAAGCATCATGAACAACAACATTCAAGAATATAAAGAACAAAAGAGATTGGGGTTGAACCCTTCAATATATTGATATATAAAAGTGAAAGGTTGAATTGTGATTACAGGATCCTATTCTATTTATAATGAATGATACGCACAGTGAATCAATATTTACTTTTGTATCACTTAAACTCTAATACCGAAATTTTCTTTTCATTAAAGGCCTATCGCGATAAAGATTTATCTGGCTTACCGGGAATCTAAAGAAGTTGGCCTCAGTTGCTTCATCACATAGAAAATTATCTATTGTAGAGCTTTCAGATTTAGCTCATAGTTTAAGTGGGTCCGCATTAGCGAACTCATCACACTAAGAAACACACAAATGCTAGGTTTGAGCTCGGGTTCCATGGCTGGGGCTGTTGTTCTTAAAATCCTGCAACATAGGAGCTGAACTTTAGACTAATATTTTCTCAAATGAAAACTGACAATGGAGTCATGAAGATATGTTTTTGGAGGTTGCAGAAGGGTATTTCTGGTACACCATAATAGTTTAATGTGCGAAAACAGTATGTGTGAGTTAAGTTTGGTTAGAGTTTGAAGATATTGATCATCATTTCTCTCATTTTTTGCATTACTTGCTCATATATTTTGGTCCACATGGCCAACTAAGGAGAGGTTTTTTCATAGGGTAATTAATTCTTGTTAGCTGGTGTGGGTATATAGCTATATACTATGCACATTTAGAGAAAGAGCTAAGATATAACATAAACTAACATATGGATGCTGTGTTCTGAAAGAAAAGCTAAAGTTGTTGAAGCTCTACCATGTGATGCCAACCCCAATGTCAAATTGTTAGCCCGTAATTTAGTGTGTACTTTGTAACGGGCTCATCTAGAACTATCCAAGCCATTGTATTTAATGTGTCGCATCTTAATAATACGGGACATGAGATTTTACCCTCCTACACAAATAACACTTGATCCCTCCCTCAATATTGGTTAAGCACTCAAACTTGTGATTAATGTTGTCAGGATTACTCAAGGTTTCAAAACGGCTGAAAGATTTTGTTTTCAGTTTTGAATCCATATTAACGTGATTTTGGCTACTCTAAACGAAGCTAAACGAAAACAAATATTTACTAGTGAAAGGTTAAAAAAGATTGATCCAATCATAACATGGACAAAAGTTGAAAGCGGCGCCAAAAACTTGATGCGCTCCGAACACACTATATAATAATAATATATAATATATAAGGAGAATATCAAATTATAGTATAGTAGAGTATTTTTCCGTCGGGTTCTAGAAAGTTACTTTTATCCAAAGTAAAGTTCAAAAACCTCCCGGGTCGTTTCCTCGGCGAAGCGTGAATTGAGAATCGGTTAAGTCCGTGATCGCGTGATTTGAATGGTTCAATGATTTTGGGTTTTGGATTCTATTTCTACTAACAAAATGCAAAAACAAATAAAGGCAAGCTAAAAACGAAAGCAATAAGGCTAAAACACGAAAATGATAACGGGAATTAAAGAAACGCGACAATTAAATCCTAAATTATCTAAAATTAAACCTAAAATGATTTTTTTTAACTTTTCCTAATCCTAATTAACTAACTAATAAGAAAAGGCTAAGGAAATTCTAAACCGATAGCGCTTAAAGTTAAAAACGAAGAAAACAAGAACGGGAATCCTAATCCCGTTCTTTAAAAAACAAAATTCTAAAATTTAAACCCTAAGAATGCAAATTTAATTTTTATAAAACCTAAATGATAAAAGAAAATTTTAGAAAAAAGAATTATATTTTTTTGTATTATGAATTAAAAACTGTTTTAAAGAAAAGTAATTATTAAAAATAGTAAACTAATTATTTAAATTCTAGAAAAATTAGGGAAAATACTTTAAACTATTATGAACCTAAGAAAAATAAGAAATGGAAAATAAGCTGAACGAATAAGCTAAAAATAAGCTAAAACGCAAAATAAGCTAAAGCTAAACAAACACCCTTAAATAAAAAACAACGCAAGGAATAATCGAAAAAGTCCCAAGGGCAGATGGTAAAGGCGTGTGTGTGAGGTTGAGTTGGGTAGAGGTCAGGGGTTCGAGCCTTGCTCACCCCTGACTTCCCTAAATCCCTTTTTTTTGAAAACTTTTTAAACAAACTTTTAAAACAACTGAAAATAAGCAACTTTTGTAAAAACAACTTTTTCTAAAACTACAAATAAGCTAAATTTAGTAGCTTAAAAACTAACAGATGGTAAAATGCCTAACAAGAAAAACTGTTTGTAAACTAAAAACTCAATAAGCTAATTAAAAACAAATAAGCTGAAAACTAATTACTACCAATACCTAAGAAGCAAGCCTAACCCTAAATAATCAAATCTAGAAAGCTAAATAAGCTGTAATTTCCACCAAAGAAAGTCAACAGTACTAACTTAATATTAGTACTGCTAGTTTGTACTTAAAGCTACTTAAGCTTCTAAAACCTTGATAAGCTTTTGAAAGAGCTTAACAACTGAACTTATCTACTCTTCTCCACCTAATAAGCATTTAGAAACAAAAATAAGCTCCAATTATGTAACAACCTATAAATTTCAACAATGTAATTATCTCATCATTATATATGAACCACTTTTTACGGGGAAATTTTTGCTTAAACTCATAATGCAACAGCACTATACCGTACATAAAGCAGAACCTAAACTATGCATTACTATTCTCTTATCTCAAGCAACTAAAACGAAGTCGTATTCCTATAGTCAAAGTACGATGGAACTCTAAAAGAGGACCAGAATTTACATGGGAACGCGAAGATGAAATTCATGCCAAATATCCTCATCTGTTTTCAAACATCACTTCAAAATCCAATTAAATCTCGGGACGAGATTTCTGTAAGGATGGGGGACTATAACAACCCGTAAATTTTCATCAATGTAAATATCCATCTATTAAGTTAGATGCAATGTACTATCTATCTATTATATATGAACCACCTTTTTCAGGGAAATTTTTCGCTTTATTACATTACTTGCATTACCAATATCTCAATATGCAATGTAACTTGCATAACTAAAGTAGACGAGCTCACGCAACCTACCTATGCCATCTATATCTATTTATATGTCAAGCAAACATCATAACATGTCAAGTCAATATCTTAATATCATTATTACAAAGTACATTACTCATATAATGTACCATTTGCAAAGTTATATCAAGACGGGCTTTAAACCGTTATCGTATACCTCTAAACCCTAATTTCATGAAAGGTTAATATCTAAAGTGAATGTACAAGTTACTAAAGCATATGTACAAGTAATATAACATCTCATTTGAAATATAAACTCCCTTTAAGTCAAAATACAAGTCTTATAAAGCACAATGTACAAATCATAAAGCATGATCTTTAAAATAGCTGTTTCACCTCCGTTTTTCTAAACAATCTTGTACAATCTATCAAGTACAAGTTACAAGCAAGTTATATACTTCATTTACATTCCATAATCATCCTTATTTCCTAAGATTTCATAAAATGAAACCTAGAAACCCTAACCCAAGCTAGTTTCTGAACCATGACCCGTTTATTGATTTTATCCATTCTAAACCTCAACCAACACTCAAATAAGTTGTAATAACTTATATTACAACACTATCGATCATATTCAATCATCATTTCATCATTTCATTACCATTATACATGAATTAAAACCAAGAAACCCTAAACGTGCTCTAAATGGAACATTCGACAAGTTTACTCATTTTCACCTATTCTAAATCCAAACCACCTATGAATTCTTGCTAATAACTCTTAATAGGAGTCTTGTAAACATATATCTATCATCATATTAGCAATGTACATGAATTGGAAGCTTGAAAACCTTAAAGAAACCATTTCGTGCCTTAATTGGAACCCGCGACTTATTAACTCATTTTCTACCCATTTTAACCCAAGCCACCTATCAACTTTTGATTATAATCCTTAATATAAGTCCTAGGATTAGTAATTTATCATTCTTAATCAAGTACACACGAATTACAAGCTTAAAAACTCTTATAAACCCTAACCGAAGCATAACATGACCCGTACACCTTTTTCTTTAATTCTAATCCATTTTATAACCAACCATGTGTACAAGCACCTCCATGACAAGCACCTCACTTCCCTAGCTGCTTACAAGCACCTCACTTCATCCCCTTGGTCACCAAGCTTCATAAATATCCTTCTTTGTCTTTTGTTAAGCCGCGGCAAGCACATGGAGTCTCCAAAGACTTCTAACTAGTTTCTAGCTTATACAACTCATCCTATAGCCTCTCCACATCCATCCCTAGCTTATACACATGTCCTAGATCAGATCATAAGGAACCCTTGGCCTCTAAGGGTGGTTCGACTGTAAATAGAACCTAAAACACTCCATTTTAATTCATCCCACACTTCCTCCTCTATAACCCTTCAATGGAAGCAACTCTCTGCTCCATATGATCCTAAGAACAACAATCAAGTGAAGCTTTGAAGATTTGAAGCCCCAAGATCAAAGACAAAGGCGTACGAGTGGAAAAACTACCCGAATTGACCCATATCCTCCATTTTTGATCCTTGAAGGTCAAACCCAGGTTCATGCTCATCATTTCTGCTCCTATACTCATATTATATCTCTATGATCATGAATGAACACTTGCTAAAAGAATCTAAGCTAAAATCTAGGCATTTTGCCATTTTAATCCAAATCGAACCCTAAAAACCTTAATTTCATGTTTTTCATTGATCTTAAAGTTATAATGCTCAAATATTGTTATAATCTATCATATATTATGTTAATGGAACAACTTTATTGGTTTTTGAAAGAATTTGAAATAAAAACCTAAGCGTTTTTGATTAAAAACCCTAATTCGACCCGTTTTGCTTCCTAGCTTAACGAATCGTTATTTTAAACTTTCATTATGTTAAATCTTCATATTTTAGCTTATATTAATAAGCTATAACCTGTAAATTACTTTTCATATTGAAAAATATCATTATTATGGATTTTGGACTTGTTTTGTAAATCATTTCCATGCAAGGGGTATATACCGTAACTTTTGAAAACTTATAAGTACAAGGACTATTTTTGCCATATTTATAAAGTTATAACTATAGGGGTCTCATATGTCACTTTTCAAAGTGCAAGGTTTATTTTTCTTAAAAATTACTAGGACACCGTCTTAAGGGTAATATTTATGTGGAAGTCATTTCTATGTTGTGTTGATAGGTAGGTGGTATGGGGCTGGTGTTTAAATGTGTCAGCTAACATCATACTATATAGTGGCTGTCTTGTTACTAGGCCGAATTGGGGACATTTGGTGTTTATGATTTTCTAAAGGGTACTTATAAAAGGTAGGCTTTGGGAGAGTAATTGGGGGTTCATAAGTATTATTAGAAACCTGTGGAATTTTGCCAAAAATTATAAAGATGTATAAGTGGTGCGTTTAGGGCGTGCAAGTGAGTCTAAAATTCTGCTCAATCTTAGAAAATTGGAAGATGTAAGAATATAAGTGTAAACTAGTAATGTAAAGAATTTAAAAAAGGTACAAATATGAGTTGAGAACATTGATAGATCGCTTAGATTCCTTCATTAGTTGAGGTTAGACCTTATTGAGTGATGACAAAGTTTGATGTTAATATTCCATACGTTTTGTTGTTTAGACTTTGTGAGCTTCTTGAACCTTTTTGGATTAAGCTAAGCTAAGGTGAGTTTCATAGTCCCACTTTTACTTCATTTTAAACTTGGGATGGAAATGATGCTAGTATGAAAATGTTTTAATTACTGTGATAATGTGTTTAAAGTGATGCATGGAACTTTATGTGTGCTTTATATGTTATGTGCTTCATGTTTGTGAGTGATATGCTCCATGGCTTAGGGATCGATTGGAGTGGGTTTTTGTGGTATCTCCATGGAATTAGTGATCATATTGAGTGGATTGTGTAATGTCCATGGCTTAGTGATCCAAATTGGAGTAGTTCTGCGATAGTAGGAGGACGTCTCGTAGTCGTGTTGTGAATGGTATTGTTTTGGATTGGATTGGATTTGATTTGGTTGTGTATGATAGCTTTATGGTTGTCCATATTTTTTGTATGTAGTGTTTTTATTTATCACAGTAATGATTTAATTGGATTTATATCGTGTCTTAAACCTATGACTCTCACCAACTTTATGTTGACGTTTTTGAGCATCATTTTCAGGTATTCAGTTTGAGACTAATGATGCTAGGAGAGTGGACACATTCCAGTATCAACATTCCTTCCTCCCATCTTCTCACATACACATCTTCTTTATAGAGAGACCTTAGATTGGCTTGTGGAGTTTTCTTATTTGTTCTTTCACGGATTTAGACTTATTGTTCTGCTGGATAATTTAATTTGGGATTGATTTACTTTAGTTGGTTTATGCTTTTGCGGTTATGGACATTACTTAATAATGCAAGACTCCTTTATCTTGTGTGTTGGGTATTGTTATGACACATAGTGTCCCCTGTAGTTATTTTCTTTTCCTTTTAGTATCTCTATAGTAGACGCCATTGTGTTGTAACGATATCCATGAAGTTGCACCTCGTGCTTCCGCCTTGGCGGGGTGTGACACCCGTGACATATTTTACTCATTTTTTCCCATTTTAATCCCGAACCACCTATTAATTCTTGTTAATAATCCTTAATACAAGTTATGCAAGGGGTATATATCGTAACTTTCTGAAATTAATAATAGGGTGCTTCTTCTTGATGAAAATGTCTTTATTTCAAAGTTATAACTATAAGGACCTATTTTGCCAAGTTTCAAAGTTAAAGGTTTAAATTGTATATACTTTATATATAAAGGACTAAACTTGTAAAAGTTTATAATCCGAGGGTATATTTTATCATTTTTGCAAACTTAATAAAATATTATATTTATATATATAAATTATTAAAAATATATATTAATATTATAAACTTGATTTTATTTTAAAAAACCACGACAATTTGTCGTTATTAATTATCGATCGTCTACATTATAAATCAAGTACGTTACATTATTTTACGTATCTCTGTCTTCAACTGCTTATAGAAGATAACTTAACGTGTTTATCGTACCACATTACTAGGGAGCTTTATACTAAGGGGTTTCTTCTTGGTATTAGTTCTGACTGAGTTGTTGTGTTTACGATTTAAATGCCCAGCTCCTCAAAGGTTTACTGAATGGCATATGAATTATGATGGCCCGTAACTGGTGATACAGTAATTCCAATCTCTCCATCAAACTTTTACAACATATTAATCTTATTAAAACCAACAGTTCTAGAGCTACAATATACCTAAGGTAATCCTTATACCTAACCCTACCTCCTTCATTGCACACTCTCCAGAAAATTCTTCTCCTCTTGACATTATTTATCAGGTTGCGTGACGTGGTTTACTATCATTTTGCTATATCAACCTTCCCTGTTAAGATTGTGATAAGGTCGTCAGCTTTCATTTTTGAATATTTATTACAACTACCTATCAGGTGAGTTTATAGCCTTGCATTTCAATATTTCAAATGCTTTATAAACCCGCAAGGGGGATACATGCTTAAACCATGAATGCAAATATTTTCTGTATGTTATCCTGATTTATTATTGCCTAAGTAACTATTTTTCCTTTAAAGTCACCAATTCATGATCTGTATTTATTATTGCCTAAGTAACTATTTTGCCTTTAAGTCCCCAATATCATGAACCGTTAATTACTCTACGGAGTGAGTGCGAATGTTGTGAATAGATCTATTTGGGTTGGACTCCCCGTTGGTAAACCCAGTTATACTGGTAACCAATTGCACACCATTAGAATATAACTGCGAGTGTTTTGGCAAACGCACCCGTTGGGGATATAACGTATCAAATATATCCCAATGCTTCGGATTCATGAGCTAATGGCAATAATATTTGGTTTATAACGGGTGTATAACAACGTTACCCAATATCAAATTTGCATTCAAACAATTATAACTGAAAACCTATGAATATCACTCAACCTTTGTGTTGACTTTTTAACATGTTTTATCTCAAGCAACTTATGACATGGGCTTGGAGTGGCACTAGATTTGAAGATGGCTAAATTGTTATCATTCAAACTAATTACATTTTCTTTAGATTCTGGAACCTGTTGCCTATTAATGGCATTTTGTAAAACTCTGATTTAATGAATGATAACTACATTTTCCAAAACGTCTCTTTTGAGTCGTTTTCTATGATTATGAATGTTGTACTATGAAGTAATACCCCAGATTAGCTTCCGCTGCTATATGTAAAGTGGGGGTGTTACAGTTCTGACATATAATCCATTTTGATGATGAAGTCGAAACTTCTTAGTTCTATAGGGAGTAAGTCGATGCTGAATAAGTGGTTTTGCAAGTTAAGAGTAAACCCTCTTAAGATGGTATTAGCGGTTAGTGACTTCCCGTCGACTAGTTCTACGTCATAATTAGTGTCTAGAGTAGTAGGAGTGATGTTTATATATTTACTGAAAGTAGACGACACAAAACTCCTATCCGCACCAGTATTGAATAGTACTAAAGCATAAACATTATTGATCAGGAACGTACCGTTGACAACATTGTTGTCCTGTATAGCAGCTTCTGCACACAAATGGTATATCCTACCAGCTGCTTTGCTTCCTCTTTGGTTACTAGTCGATGCTTGGTTATTTCCTCTGGGGTTTCCTTGATTCTGCCTTGGATTGTTCTGAGGTTGGGGTTGGTTACCTCGAATCTGGTTACTACGACCTTGGTTTCTATTGTTTGGGCAATTGTTCTTGTAATGGCCTTTTTCACCGCATCCGAAGCAAGTAACATCACTACCCTGTCCTCATTAGGTTCCGGGTCCTCTTTGGCTTACAGGACGAGGTGGAGCTCAGCATTCCTTGGCCTTATTTCCTGCCCTACCATAGTTATGGTAGGTAGGAGGGCATGTGTAAGTGTGGTGTCGACCACACTTCCCATAGAATGGTAATTTGCCAGCATAAATACTTTGTTCGGCCATAAACACTCTTGCCATCTCTAGGCGTTTGTTCTGATTGAAATTTCCAACGTTTTTGGTGTTGTTGTTGTAGTGGTTTCCGTTCTATTTCCGCTTGTCACCAGAGTTCTCTCCTAACTCCTGTACTACTTGGTACATCAGTCCTTGGGCCATTTTAATTGCCTCATGTAAGTCCACTGCTTTGGATGAGGTCACATTCCCTTTGATGTTCAAAGGTAAACCTTCAATGTAACGTTCCAATAACCGGTC
>BQNB010080489.1:0-5000 GCA_026074375.1 Tanacetum coccineum
GATTGTGTATATCTTGTGAAGTGGTAGATTGGTTCTAGCTAAGATTAGGACTCGACATTTAGCTTAGTGTCGGAAAATAACATAAGCGACGTGTAAACGGTTTTCTCCGCCAAAAAGGAGCTTGTTGACATAGTGAAATCTCGAGTACGATACTCGGGGAGTGGAGTAGGGCGAAAAGGAGCTTCGTAGCCGAACGACTATAAATCTTGGGGTCTTGGTTTGATTGTTCCTTACTTTATCTCTTTATATTGTTGTCATTGTTATTTAGTATTAGTTTATATATTTACATTGTTAATTCATATTGTTGATTGGTTGAACATACAACTCAAATCTAAGTATTTTGAAAGCAAACTTTTAAAACGTAAAACAAACCTGTAAACTATTCCAAACCACCCCGTTCATAGTCATGTTTAGTTTTTAGTAAATGCACCGGGTCATTTATAGTCATGGTTCGGCCTTAACGATCATGATTAAAACATACAAAAAAATTACAAACTTATCGGGATATGGAAACACGAAAGGTATTGCATTCCCTCACAAAAACCACATTTTTATAAAAATAACAACAATATGACCTTATTATCTTATTTTAAAAGAATGACATTGATACAGCACCTGGTGAGTGTGCAGCCACATGAAGAACCCATCATGGTGCAGGTGGGTGAGCCTAAAACGTACTCAATGTTGGTGGGATCCATACATAGCCATGGGTTTGAACATATCCGACCTTTTCAGCTAATTTATCTGCTTCCTCTGGGCCTCTACTTCCCGGCTTGTATGGTAGTGATTGCACTTCGTTGTTATCTATTCTGTGCAGTAATGGGGTGAAGATCTCCCACGCAGCCTGAACTCATTCAAATTCATTGTCGCTTATTTGCCTTTAAGTTATAACATGGTAAGATAAGGTAGTTAGTGTATACATGCATTACCTTGAGCTCATCTCTGCGAACAAAATGTTGTTGATCGCCTCGTATTCTGCAAACAAAACAAGCATAATTGTGACAAGTGATCATTGCATTAACAGTATAATATACAGTAGCTTTCTAACTAAGTACTGTTATTCTTCTTACGTATCAAGAATAAGGCGTTCATACGCCTCTGGAATGATAACTTCTTGATATCGTTGCCGATATGACAAGTCTAGTTCACTCAGAGCAGTTTTCATCTCCAAGCCAGGTTCCTTGACCTAACAAAAATTAATGTATGCAAAATCAAGATGTTATCAATCTATCCGCTAATAAATGGACCTGAAATGTATCGATAAAAACTCAGATTTGTATGATCTGTGCCAAACTGAAACAAACATGCCACAAACATTGAAGACAGGGTTTTAAAAGAAAGCCAAAGCAATTGTTCTGCATGATTAAATAGAAATGCTTACTGTTAGCTTCATGTAAATGGCTTCAGATGGTTGCAGTCGAATGACAAACTCATTCCTCCCTTTGCCCTTTGCTGAGATAAGAAGTTTCCTTTAATAAACAATTACTTGTGTATCATGTTATTTTTATCAAATCTAAAAACGTTTTCAATACTAGAATATAAATTTAATGTGCAACGCCATCAAAGATAAGGTAGAAGAGCTAGTAACGTACACTTAAATATATCGCCAGGAGCATCCTTAAATTGAACTCTTATTTCAGCTTTTTTTGAATTCATTGTTTTCCCGGCCTTTAGTATAAAGGGAACACCTGAATAATGAATTATAGAATGCTATGATAGAACATAAGGATTCCACTGCGTTGAGCACAAATGGAAATTATAAGTATATTACCTTCCCATCTTTCATTGTGAATTCGTAGAACCACGGTTGCAAAGGTGGGAGTGTTTGAATCTTTTGGAACCGTGGGATCGTCCTTGTAGCCTTCATATTGCCCAATCACGACTTCATCCTCATGAATTGGGAGAACAGATTGGAGAACCTGATTATGACAAGGAAAGATTAACATTGTTCACACTTGAAAAGTTTAATAATTATTCATATTGTGGGACTAACTGAACGAAAGAATCATTAGAGTGGTTAAAAAATATTCAAATCACACACCTTTACTTTCTCATCTCGAATATGCTCAGGCTTTAAAGAAACCGGCTTCTCCATTGCAACCAGGCAAAGCACCTGCAATCCCCATAAACTAATAATTGTCGCCTCAAAACATGTTAGATGAATTACAAAAATGAAATATAATTGTTAACATAATATTATATTCTAGTTTGTTGTATTAGTATCAGTTATTTTCCGGTTACCTGTAGTAAATGATTCTGAAGGATGTCTCTAATAATTCTGCCAAACAAACCAAAAAATAAATTAACCACGGTATCATCACAGGCAAAAGGAAAGTGCTTATGAGTTATGACACAGTAAGCATATTCCACTTCATGGAATGAGTGGAACCAAACGATTAAGAATTCTTAGTATCGTAGGGTGGTGCAGTAAGAGAAAGTACCCATATTGGTCGAAATAGCCACCACGACCTTCAGTTCCAAAATCTTCTTTAAACACAATCTGTAAAAAAGGAGGATACGAGAAACAAGCCTATGAAGTTAAGGAGATCAGTACTTCATCAAAAACCATTCTGAATAAAATATCCTAACATATATTAAGCAAGAAACAATGGATGTGTTCTTTGATTGTCAAAGATGAATTCATGAATTGATTACAAAATTCCAGAACCTTCACCTGTACATTTGAAATGTTGGCATGGTTCCACAGTGGCAAGAACATGCGATTCGCAAAACGAAGTACCAACTGCATTTTCATACAAAATTTATTCAATTACCTTTTAAGGAACTAAACTTTCAAACTTATATATTGGGTTATTATTATTACCAAGTTCTGCACCAACTCCTTTCCTAAATAATGATCGATACGGTAGATCTGTGATTCATTAAACAGTTCGCCTATATGGGTACTCAGTTCTTCAGCTGATTCTAAGTCCCTACCAAAAGGTTTCTCAACAACAATTCGAGTCCAGCCACCAAGGTCAGCTGGAGAAATAACAAAATCACTTTCATAAGTTGAGAAATGGAACACATAATTACACTTTTCAGAAACTTTTTCTTATGTTATTACCAATGCTAGAGGTGCGTATGTAGTTATAAATGGGTCGCTTTGGATTATGTTTTACTTCAAATGGATCAAATCAAAAAGTTTAGCTAAAAGAAAAATTAGTCAAATGGGTAACAGATCAAGCAGGATCAAAGTCATAACCTCTCAAGAGACTTTGTTCAATACTTAGATTATTATCATAGAAATATTGTATTAGAATTCATAACGCATGCAATAATGGTTTGTGGATTAACCCTGCCTGATTTGACCCTTACTTAAAATGTTTTGTTATCTCGTGCCTGTTTTGATCGACCCTCCCATCTTGCCAACTCTACCTAAATGAAGAAATTGGACGGGGGCCCATATTCCTAGCCTTGCTACTGATACTAATACATTTATACTATTAGTACATGATTTGAGCAGGGAGGATGCATACATTTATTCATACAAAAATTCCTTAGCATTTTGCAGACAGATGGATATACAGATGGAGGAAGAGCAAAGTAGAAGAGTCTCCTTGATGATCCTTCCTTGCTGTCTTTTGACAATTCGTATGCAGATATTTGCTTGTCCAATAACTGAAACCCCTCCTCTGCGTCATAAGGGCCACTCACATATTCAATCTACACAAGAATTTTTAATTCAAAAGAGGGCATGTGTCTATATAAATGTCTTCAAAATGACAGCTAAACAAAATGAAAAAGGAAAGTCCCGTTCTTACCAGTGGCAAAAACTTTGATACGTCTTCATCATGTGTTTCTTCACAACCTTTGCATGGTGTTAAGTATCTGCAGCCAGTTATTTGAAACATGCATAAGTGTAGCTTACAGCAATAACAAATCAGTAAAGTTTTCACGGATTAGCTCACAGTGATGTAGAAAAAAATAAGATAAACATACAAGAAAGCGACTTAAACATGCAAATAAACATATTATCTTGACCTTGGTGGTTCCGCTGCTGTTTAAGCCAATAAATCTACATTGACACACTTGTTGGATTGGAAAGAATTGTGAAATTTGAAGATAAATTTTGTAGTGTTAGATAAAAATAAAAATGAACCATTCACGGGTGGCTTAGTGGCAAAAGGACTTGTAACTATCACTCTAAAATGTGTGAGGTCTTAAGTTCAATTCCATTCCTATTAGGTGCAAACAACCTGAAGTGGCCACGCCACCCTCCTGAAAATGTAGGGCTTTACCAGTGAATTAGTTGGTGAAAAGGTCGGAAACCATGGTAAAAAATAAAAAATAAATAAAATAAAAAACCTCAGTCATAGTTCAAACAGATGGACTTGCTTCATATATTAGTTAAAGCCTTAAAGGTTAATGCTGACATAAAAAAACATCATGATATTATAATAAAACCAAAAAACTGAACCATAAATTAATTGTGTCCAAGATAATATAATATAGTTGGCGCTATCTATCCTGATCATTGTTTACTTTTATTTTGTGAACTTTATAATTTCGACCTTTGTGTGTATTTTGACACTTTTTGGCCATGTAAAATGACCATTTTACCCTTCAAATTTTGAAAAAAGTAAGGGTAAAACGGTCACAAATACACACAAAGGTCGAAATTTGAAAGTTGAGTACACACAATAAGAAAAAAAAAAGTTCAATACGCACAATAACAAAAAGTGACAAGTATGATACATTTTCAAGTAATTAACCATAAATTAATTGTGTCCAAGATAATATAATATAGTTGGCGCTATCTATCCTGATCATTGTTTACTTTTATTTTGGGGTTTAGGTAGTTCAACTTATTTTTAGAAGCTTATAACAGTTTGCATAATAATAAAAAGTCAACATGTTATCAGTTTGATCAACTGCACCCACCAACTATAACCATGCATCAAAGCTATAAATATGCATTTGCATTATATTCATAATATAACATCACTATTAGTTAAAGGAAGAGTTATAAGAAAGGAAAATCAGAAGAGAAAAATGAA
>BQNB010080489.1:10000-29917 GCA_026074375.1 Tanacetum coccineum
TATTGGTAGAGACACTAAGGCAATGTTAAATCTTTGATTCGATTTGGGAACAAACAAGTTCAACCGGAATTGAAATGATAATATCTCAATAGAAGATATTATTTGTTGGTGTTCGATTACCAACTTTGTTTATTTTATTTCTTTTTAAAGGACAATTTTTTTATGTTTTTTGATTTTTGATTTTTTTTATATTTTTATCTTTTACTTATATTAAAAAGAAAAGAAAAATATTTTTTACTTTTTATATTTTTGATTTTTTTTTACTTTTGAATTTTAAAACAAGAATGAAACTTTCGAGGACGAAAGGATCTTCAAACCAAATCAACAAACACAAAACGTAGGAATCGTAAACACTAGTCCCCGGCAACGGCGCCAAAAACTGATTGAAGTTTTACATACATTTAAAATATATAACTATAATAATACTTAGATAAATTCCAACTAATCACCTTTAACCAAGGTGAAGAGTCAAAACTTACAAAAATAATATATAATATATATAAAATACGTATGTTTAACCGGGCAAGTATGATCACCCGGGTCGTTATCCCCAACGACTAGTGAAATTGAGACCACGTTTTAAGTTCGGATCCTGATTTGAATGAAGCAAAGATATTTGATTATGGAAAGAAACTAAAAACAAAATTTAATTGAACAATTAAAACTTAAACTAACTAGAATAAAATCTTAAAGACTAAAAGTGCAAAAAGGAAAAGGATTAACGGGTAAAACTACTAACTAACGGAGGGGCTGACTTAGTAAACAATTAAATTGAAAAGTTACAATTCCTACCCTAAGAATATACCCCGACAACAAACTAAGTCCCGAATTAAGGTGAAATTTGAAAAGTGCTTATTATGAAAAACTCAAAGAAGCAAAGTTGTAAAAGAAACTAAGGGGAACAAAATTAATAAAAGCTACTAGGGCTGAAAATCTCAAATAAGCTCAGGAAGAGCTTATTTCTAAACTGATTACAGAAAGTAGGGCTTATCCCTTGGTTTTAGAAAATAAGCTATAAAAAACTCAAAACTAGATCAAAATGAAAAAGGAAAGAAGTTCTAAAGAGCTTATGATATGCTTAATCTATAAATGAAAAGAAACTAAAGCTTAAACTACTTTTATGCTACTGAAATTGATCATGAAATAAGCAAACTCAGGAAATAAGCAAAGAAACACAAACTTCAAATAAGCTAGAGAACTAAATAAGCTGAACTAGACTTTGAAACTTAAAAGACAACTTAAACTACTTATTATCCATCTAAATAAGCTATAAAATCTAGACTTATAAGCTAATTTAACAAATTTAAATCCTAAAGATTCTAAGTACTGTTTTTGGATTTTTCAAGTTTTTATGACTTTTGACAGCTAAATTAAACTAAGGAAATAAGCTAGAAATTGCAAATTAAGACTTAAATTGTATTAAGCTATATGAGAACTTAAACCCTACTAAATTTTGTAAACTAAATCCTAAAATTACTGTTTTAAATCTAGCTGAGAACTCAACAGTACTAACTGAGGTTAGTACTGCTAGTGTAAATATTCAGCAGTACTTTCAAGTGAAACGTTATGCTAGTGTAATTTGACTTTTTGAAAACAAAATAAGTGGCGAAATAAGCTATAAAACTTAAACTAAATTCATAATAAGCTATGACTAAATCTTAAACTTAATCCTACTAAATTTGAAAAATCAAAATCTAAGCTAACAGTATACTGTGATTAGTATGGTGTGTAAATGCTTAGCAGTACTAACTTATGTTAGTACTGGTAGTGTAAAGAGTAAGCAGTATTAACTTATGTTAATACTGCTAGTGCAAATTGAGAGAACACTTAAACCAAACACTCCTTTGTCATTATGACAGAGTTTGAGAAAAGCTTTTTAAGAGAAATCTAATGAACAAGTACTGAATACCAGATGAAAACTAGCTTAAAACCAACTTAATTAACATGAATAAACAACTGAATAAGTAAGATTCTAAAATTTTAACTAATTAAACTAATATTTTGGATTTATGAGTTTTTACTGAAGAATTTGACAACTAAAAATCTATAGCTACTTAAACAAAATCAGATGAAGACAAACAACTAAATAGCACTAGAAGAGACATTTAAACATTAATAAGCAAGAGGAATAAGCAAATAAGCAATATTAAGCATAGGAACTATATCTAAGCAATTTAAAACTAAAATTAGAGATTAATGAAAAGAGAAACTTACTTAATCCTTTAGCTAAACAAAAGGTACCAATTAAGGCAGCTACAAGCTCTCTAGCTTAGTAATAAGCTAGAAGTAAAAGTCCTTGGATCTCTTCCAAGTTAGATCCCCTTTCCAAAAGGGGCCTTTTATGGGGATCAATAAAGATCCATGTAAAGTTTAACTAATTAGAAGGTTTAGATTAGGTTAATAATGAATTCAAAACAGCTCTATTTCAAGCTTTAGACTTCGAGAGCGGGGAGGGGGGGGGGGAAAAGAGTTCAAATATCGTTATTTGCTTATGGAGACAATATGACTTAAAAGAGAGCTTAGAAAACGGGATTTAAAACATTAAAAACTGAATTTCATTAATTGGAAAAGCTGATTACATTACTTGAAAGAGGAAAAATTACATTTAAAATACGAATTACTAAAAATTACATAAAAACTTGATTAAAAAGAAGACTAAAAATCGGATAAAAGCTAGATAAAAAAACGTAAAAACTAGATGGTGTGTGTGTGAGAAGTGAGGTCTTTTTATAGTGCCAAGCTGAAGCTTCTAGGTCCTCTGCCTTGCTCTCCAAACTTTAATCCTGGCCAATCATTGCTTCCATCATTTGATCATCATTTGTAGCCGTTTGATCAAGATGTGTGTATCTAAGGATCGCCAGCGTGTCATTCCCTTGATGTGACGTTTGTGTTAGTTTTGTGAGTAAATTAGCACAAAAACCCACATAAACTTGTGCTTCTTTAATTGTTGACGTGGCTCTTCTTTAATGAATCCTTTGATAAAGACTGATTTGACCCTGGGTTTGTGATGTAGACCTCTTGAATTGACTTAATCACCCTCTAATTTTGATTTGCCCCTTGTTTTACCATGGGGGTGAAATGAAGAAGACGATGAATAGTAAATGTGGTTCCCGCTCCTTTTTGAGAGTTAAAATACTGTTGGAGTTGGGAAGTAAAACCATTTGCCCCTCTCTTTCATTTCCTCTTTTCAAGTTATAAATAACTTTCGAGAAATGCAAGAATGGCCCCTGGAGATGTTATAAAAGGAAATTTGGCAAAGGCTTTGGGCTTTTGGAGCTTCGGCTTTGTACTCTTCTGATTCTCGTGTCCGGGCTTGCTCGTTTTTGATTGTTTTCTTGATATTTTTGACTTATCCGCACCTGCACACACAAAACACAAATAAAAGCATATTTTTGCCATTTTTGGTCTGTTTTGGGTTTAATTGGGTTATTTTAGGTACAAATGGATATGTGTATTTTTCACATATCAACTATACTTGGTACAAAATCAATAATTCCTAACAATCCTCCCCTAAACTTGAATTTGACACAGTTAACTTCAAGTTTCTAGATAGATCTTTCGTTGAAAACACCAGAGGATTGAATAGCAAAATCTTGAAAACGACTCCAAAAGCAACCTTCATAAACTTTGAATCAGCAACAAGACAATCAGCATCTAAACGTGGACTGCAACAAGATCACCACAGCTACATGAATGGGTTTGATGAGCCTTTACCAAGTAGCCTTCATCTTGGGGGGGGGCTAGGTCAGTCATTGGCACCCAGAAAGCGTCAAATCCATGGAGGGGATGAGACCATTTTCTTATGTTTTTTTTGTTTTTTTTTTTTTTTTATTTTTTTTTTTTTTATACTCTTTATACTTGAAACATTGGAGGTTGAGTATCTAATGTTTTTGGCAAACCATCACAGCCATCAACGGATTTGATTTAGTCTTTACCAAGAGCCGTACCCTCTTGGACTAGCCACTTTTCATTTATGATATGGCAAGTGTTGAAAACCATCTAGTTTTGGGTAACCTGGCAACCATCAACGGATTTTATAAAGCCTTTTACCACATAGCCGTTTGCTTGTGGGCTAGACAATCCTTGGGACCCAGAAAGGGTTACTCCCATGGTGGATTGCAAACCATCTCAACTCATTGGTACTTGAAACAATAGTCAGTTGAGGGACTCTATGATTTTAAGCAAATCATTAAAGCTATATCAATCATCTGGTCATAGACCTGGGTTTTTGAAACCATAATTCAATTGATTCTAGCCTGATGATCCTGGTAATTAAAGAACCAAATCAATTATTTCTAGCCTTATAGCCTGGGGGGGCATTGAGAGACCATAGAGTGTTTGCACAAAGAAATATTTTCCTTTTAGATTGTGCATAAAACCGTTTATCAAATTAGATCACTGAAATACAAAGATGAGCCTGAAACCAAGTTGCTCATCTGCAGTTTAAAAACCAAGTGATCCAGTTCCAAAAGAGTATACCAAAAACCAAAGATTTTCAAAGAAGCAAAAACCATTTACAACAAGCTTCCATAAAGATAATGAACCAAAGGGCTAAGCGGAAATAACAAAAGATAGTGTTATATACAAGAGAGTGACAAGATTCCAGTATCTTTGCAGAAGGAATACTACGTGCAGCAACATAATTTTCTTAATGAACTGAATCAGTGCACAGCTAAGTCCTATCATTCCAATCATCAATTTCAACCTCTAATTTGTGCTTCATACCATCTTCTTCATGAGTTGAGTGAAGAGATAAGGAGTGTTGCAAACATGTACAGAATTTGCCAGAAATTGTCTTCCAACTGCATGAACACCTTGAAAAATGGAAATATACCTCAAATCTCCAGATAAACCCATTGCTGTTGATCTGCCCAAACACCAGCACCAATACCACCTTCATGAGATTCAAACAAGACTTGTAGATCACCCCATAGGATCATACCAGAACCAGCTAGAGGATGCTCTTCATAGTACTGAACTACCATTCCATAGAGCTTAAACAAATCTTTCCTATCAACCAAATGAAGAATTTCCCTGAGATGAGTAAAGTACTTGCGAGACTTATCCATAAAGATACAATGGCCATTGACATTCCCGATCCAGTAGGTACACTCCCAAGCAGCAAATGCAGGCCAAAAAATTGGAGGGTCATCATCATCATCAGAGTCATCAGAATCATCAGAGAGAACTCTAATGAAGGACCTATCATCAGCAGTCAAATCCAACTCAGTAGTGGGACTTTCTTCCTGGCGCCAGAGAACTTTTCTGGTACATAGGAATGGGTTCTTGGCTCAGCAGATGGAACAGTAGGTTGTGATGAAAATTCAGATGGTTGTTGAGTAGCAGTAGGTGGAACTTCAGCAGATGGTTGTTGTGATTCATCAGGAACAGAAGACTTTGGAGCTTCAGTTGGTTTGGACTTCTTTGAACTAGCTTGTTCTAAATCTGCACCAGGTCTTTTAAGAGACCTCCTGATGTTTTGAGATTGTAATTCTGCAACAGCTGTTCTGATTTTGTCAAACTCAGTTTTGAGTTGATCATCAGAAAATGACTTCACATGCTTCATGGTCCATCCTGTAGTATAAATAGTGGGATTTGATTCTTAACAAAAGTTCTTCAGATATGCCTTCGTTGTGCCATTGGTCCACTAGGCTTATTCTCTTGTCCCTGAAAACACTCTATGCAGCAAAGTTCTTCTTCTTTTAGGCAATCAGAGCTACCAATTCTTTCAGCAAAGTTTATTTCTTCATTGACATCAGGACCCAAAAGATCAGCAGTAAGTCCTTGATTGGCATGAACTTGACCCATTATGTCAGTCCAATCAGAATCTGTATAGTATTTTGCTGAATTCAGCACATCCTGTTGTCTTTTCCTCTGCATCTCTTCTCTCTCTCTTTCCAACTCATCCTGCTCTTCTTCATACATTCTCCTAGCAGCTTCTTCACCTAACCTGTCTTCCTCTCTTTGTCTAAATGTTATTTCTCTGTCTGGAGGGTCTTTTTTCCAACAAAGTGATTTTACCCTTGTAATGGACAGGTCAGTTGAAGGACCAGTAGTGCACCAGTAGGAAATCTAAACCACCAGTAAAACTCATCAGAAGGAATAGAGGAACTAGGCGGAATATCAGCTTCATGAGAATTCACCAAGTTGGAACATCTGAGCGTATCAGCGGTAGCAGCTGGCCTTAGCCAGCTTGAGAAGAGGATCCACACTGGCTCAAGCATCCTCTTCCTTGGTTAGAATCATTCATCACAAACTGCCTTTTTCTTACAGTAAGTTTTCCTCCAACAATTTTACCTTCTTAACCAGCTTTCCTACTACCTCCTTGAACAGCAGCTTGTGTGCTTTAAGTTCAGATTCTTGAGTATTCACTTTCTGCACAAGAGTGGACACTAGAGAAGACAAAGCTGTTAGTTTATCAAGGTCCTCAGCACCTCCTGAGGTTGTACCTTCAGGTGGAGCTTGAGTGGACCTAGGAGGTGAGGTATGAAAAGAACCTCCCATTGTTTCATCTTCTACATTTGTGGGGGGGGAAACGTGAATTAGGTTAGAGCAGACTTATGAGGGCTTGAGGTGAGGCTATGTAGGGTCTGAAGAGGGACCCTGCTCATTCACTGGAGCACTAGAAGTAGTAGTTGTTGGTCTGGGTGGTGTGGATTCATGATCATGAGAGTGATCAGGTTCAGTGATAGTCTCAGGGACAGTCTGAGGGTTAGATGGTGCAGCTTCCCCTGAACTTTCACCTGCAATAGCAGCTTGAGCAGGGGGAAGCATTGTATCCAAAAGTGGCATGTGGTCCCCTTGAAAATTTAACCTCATGTTAGCAAACATTTTGCTTGTTCGGTTTACAATGCATGATATTGTTGGTAATCTTTTAAGGTTTCAAATTTCCAAAATCATTTGAAGAAACCTAGGAAACAACAAAAATGTTTTAGGATTGTTGTGTTGTTTAACCAATCCCTTTGAAAATATAGCTTGTCAATTATACCTCTCTCCCCGCAGTCAAACAAATAAGAGCTTAGCCATTGAGCTTCCAAATTGATTCCCAGCTACTGATTTGGTATGAGACAATGCAAGATAGTGTGAACTTAGAAACCTCCACTTGAGGTGAGGAATTGTTTTTGTAGAAGGTCAGCATACCTTCAGTGGGGGTATCCAGATTGTCCCATACCTAGAGTATAGGGCAGATATGGCTAGTCCTCAACACCACCATCATCATCTAATTGAAGTTGGCTCCTTAAACTAATGATTTTGTGATAGTATAGGGAGTCCTATCTAAGGTGCCAGTATTAGCTGAGGGCCTTCCTCAGATGTCTGAGAGAGGCCGTGGACCGAAATGTTTGACCAACGGTCATAGATGATGGGTTCATGGTAATAGCATACTTATGTACGAACCCCGCAAAAAGGTCAAGAACTTGGTGATAATCCTGCACTGCCTGTGCGTTCTCTAGAAACCCACCTTGTTGTGCTCATTCACGTACTTAAGTGCGACCATTGATTGGATGAGTACAACAGAAATGTGTTGAGTGTTAGTGCTGGTGTATGATTGCAAGGGTAAGTCTACTATGGTTGGTGAGGAATCGAGTTTTTCAAAGAGTGAGTGGATGGTAAAAAGGGCTGTTAAAAATTGGGTTTGATCTAAAAAAGTAATTGTAAGATGAGTGTAAGGAGTAATTTCCTTTAAAATAGGTGACCCTTTGATGAGTAAATGCCATTGTCTCTAATACTATAAACTTTGAGTTAAAGTAAAAAATCAATTTAAGACACCCGCTCAAGAATGTCAACTAAAGAAAACTAACAAGACCAGTAGGAATTGTTCTTACATTGGAACAAGTAGCTACCAGTTGGAACTCTCGCAACACTAGAACCAGTAACTTAATCAATCCAATAATGAGTACTTTATCTACTGTATAAGGCCACATTCTCCAGCAAATTCTACACTCATGAATCATTCATCTGCAAATGGGTTAGACAATATCACACAAAAACATTTACAATGAAAGGAAAATTTAACTACATAATCAACTAAAAACTTTAAGTCAGAAAAAAAACTATACAGAAGAAAAATTATGTTGAAAAACTAAGAAAAAAAAAAAAAATGGTAAACATAAAAGATAAAAACCTACTACATAGAAAATGTTACTCAAAGTAGTCCTCCCTTTGACTACATATCATCCCTTAACATGGCATCTAGGGATTAAGCATCCTATGTGACACTAGATGAGTAAAACCTAGGTCCATCAATTGCCTTGGTTAACAAATCAAGCCACATTTTCAACAGGTGAATCTTAAGCTCCCTGAATTAGATTTTTCTCATTTGTATCACTTCATTAAAATGGTTCCTATTTCTATGTGGCTTTGTTCTTTGGTGAAAAAACTGGATTTTAAACATTGCACAAATGGTCCTTTGATTATCAATTAATATTTTTGGTCGTTCATAAAGTAGAACCATAATCAAAGCATGTTGATTATTTGATTCCAAAGTACTGACACAAAGTTAGCAGCGCAATTACTTATTCTGCTTTTGTGGAAGCAAGTAGCCACTATGGTTTTGTTTTTGCACTGCCATGAGATCAATCTCCTACCCAGAAATTGACATCCACCAGTTGTTGATTTTCTATCACCATGAGAACCAGCATAGTCACTATCACTATATGCTTCCAAACAATGGAGATTTCTTGGGAACCATAGACCTAGTTTTGGTTGGCCTTTAATATACTAAAAATCTTCTTGACTGCATTCATATTAGGAAGTCATAGGTGTAACCTGGTGTTCTAGAAACAAGCTGCTCACTGCAAACTGAATATCCAGCCTTGAAGCTGTCAAATACATGAGGGAACCTATCATGGATCTGTATAAGTGAACATTAATGGCATCATCAGGTTCATCCTTGGATTTTGGCTTTGAAGCTTCAAAGGGTGTTGTTGCAGGTCTCAACTCTACATATCAAATTTCTTAAGCATGTCCTGGACGATAAATTGTCTGGATGATAAAGATCCCATCTGGCTTCAGTTCACTTGTAAGCCTAAGAAAAATGTTAACTCACCATAGCACTCATTCTTAAATTCTCCTTTCATCAAGACCTCAAAACATCACCCAGGCCTTGTTTGTTGACCCAAACTAATGCCATCACATAGACCTGAACTAGTATGATTCCCTGAATTCTTCTTATTGTAAAGAGTGTTGTCTATTGTACCTTCTTCTGTAGTTATGCTTTAACAGAAAAGTAGACAATATTGACATACCAGGCCTTGGGGCTTGATGAGACCAATACAAAAGCTTTCAAACTCTGTAAGACATGCTTAGGGAAATGAGGATCTTCAAATCCCTTAGGTGAGTACATAAACTTCTTTTCAATTCCCCATAAGAAAGCCACTCGTCACACCTTGATTATACCATAAAATCCCATATATGAGGCAAATGCTAGGAATAGTCTAATAGCTTCAATTCTAGCAACTGGAGCAAATACCTCATCATAATCAATGCCCTCCTCTTGCCTATGACCTTGAGCCACCAACCTGGCTTTATTCCTTACAACTATTACTATGGCATTCTCTTTGTTCTTTAGAATCCATTTTGTCCCAATAGCAATTTTTCCATCTGGTAGAGGGACAAGCTGCCATACTTTCTGATTAATAAACTGTTGCATCTCCTCTTGCATAGCTTCAACCCAAGCAGGATCATTAAGAGCTTGAGCAACACTGCTTGGTTCAAGTTGTGATAGAAAACAAGCAAACAGACAATGTAAATAGTCTGTGTGATTGTTCCTTTGTTGATCATGAACATAGCTAACAAAAGCACTTGCACCAAATTTAGACTTCTTCAATGTACCTCTTGTCTGAACAGGTGAAGTGAGATCTCCAAGTATCTGTGATTGAGGATGAATAGTGTTCACCCTCTTAGTAGGAACAGAATCAACAACTACACTTGGTGCTAAGTTGGTGACTGTACCACCAAAATCATCATCATATGAAGAGGAAGAGAAAATGCCAGTGTCAGGATGGTGGTGTATGTCCTCCATTTCTGAAGATGAGGACATGGAATTTGCAAGGTCAGAAGGAGAAGGATATCTTGTAGAATGTTCACTTGAGCCCAATGAGTGACCAGGAGGAAGTGATGTTGCATCAGTATGAACAGGTTTAAAAACAGGAGTAGAGGTTTCAGTAGGACCATCAGAAACACCAGCAGCAGAAAGTCATCTTACCAGTATGAACCCTATCCTACTGCTGTCAAGATCAGCTTGATTCAGATGCTCTTCTCAGCTGTAGCATTGGCTTAATATGATTGATTTTGAAGCCTGCAAGTTTCCTCTACTTAATTGAACTGCTATCTCACCATTTCAGATGCTTCATGAATGAGGACCTAAAATAAAGAGTTAGAAGGAAAGAAGGAACAACAATTAACTGGTTATCACAATCACGATCGATATCTTGTGTACCTGCTATTGTATGTTAGTATCTTGGGTACCCTTGCAGGTTGATAGTTTGAAACGGTATAACTAAAGAATCAGTCAAATTAATCAAGGTCAAAATATCACTTCATGACCCAAACCTGAACATTTGGTTTATTTCAAGAGATCTCAGATTATGTGTTTCTTCTTTCTTTTTGCTGGTTAAATTGTAGACCCTATATGCCTTACTATGAGCAGCACTACCAACAATAACCTTCATCAGCTTTTCCTCAAATTTTCTCCAAGTGGGCATGGTGTTAAAAAGTATGGTCACAAGACACCAAAAGGTTTATGATGAATGACTGATGGAACTTCCCTGACACTGTTCATAAGGTGTCTTGTTATGGGGTTTAGTCACTAGAACCCTGTTCATAAAAACATAACAGCTGTACTAACTCTTTCGTCCCCAAAACATGTAGGTAACTTAAGTCAGCAAGATAGTTCTTGTGCCTCTATGAGGGATTCTTATTCTTTCTTTCAGCAACCATTTTGTTGTGGGGTTATGGCAATTACTTTATTCCCTTTATCCCTTTGACCATAGAGTTCAATTAATTTAGAATTTTTAAACTCTGTCCATTGTCACACCTTATGGCTTTAACCTGTTTAGTTAACTGGTTTTCAATAAAAGTAATAAAGTCCTTAAGGATACCATATGTTTCATCCTTAGTCCCCAAAAAGAAAACCCAAGTAAAACTTGCTAAAGTCATCTGTAACCACCAAGGGAAGTAGTACTTGTGATAATTGCTTCTGAGGAGTAGGACTAAAAAGGTCCATGGAAGTAATTGGAGAGAGCAGAATGGTGATCACTGCAGTGATGGCCTTGAAGAAGCCTTTGTTGCTTTCTTTATTGGCAGGCACACTGTTGTGCTCATTTTGTGAGAGTTTGGAGGGTAAACCATTGGATAATCCATGTGCTTTGCCAGCTTGTTCATGTTTTTGAAGTTCACATGAGCCATCCTTCTATGCCATTTGGTAGACTCAGCTAAGGATGTTTTTGCCAGCAAACAGGTGACATCTCTTTCAGGTTTGATGTCAGACAAATTGAAGCAATAGAGATTGTTTCTTCTTGGAACTTTGAGAACCACCTGACTATTCTCAGGTAGTTAGAATTCCTTAGAGAGAACAAGGCACTCTTTATCAGTGAAAAGGACTTTGTTCTTGGTATCACAAATTTGTGAAACAGAGAACAAGTTAAAGTTTTGAAGCTCTTCCACATAATAAACATTCTCAAAGTTCAATTTGGAAGTCCTTATAGTGCCTTTTCCAGTGATTTTGCCATCTCCACCTCCAAAAGTCACAGTACCTCCTACAATCTTCACAAAGTCATCCAATTTCTCCTTATTGCCTGTCATGCTTCTGGAACAACCACTATCTACAATTCCTAAATCTCTATTCTTATGAGGATTTTCCTACAATACACAATACAACACACATTAGTATACATGGGAGACCCAAGTCATTACTGACTTGGGCCTGCCTTGTGGATCATTTAAGAGTTAAACCATGTAGATTGATGAGATCCACCATTGTTCTTGGATCCCCATTGCATATTTGGCCTTTGAATTCTCCAAGAACAACCTGCTGAGGGCTTAACAGCAGTTCCCCATCTTCCCTCATCCATATACATTTGGTTATAATAGCCAGGCCTACTAAAGTGTTGAAAATAATGGCTTGTTGGTCTGGTCATAGGTCGAGCAGCATGATTTTTCCAACCAGCAGAAAATGGTCTACCAGCAGGAACAGATGTTGGTCTATTCCTACTACCAGCAGGAACAGATGTTGGTCTATTCCTACTACCAGCAGGAACAGATGCTGCTTTTGGTACAAATGAGGGAATATTTGCAACATTATTCCACATAGGTTTATTATGCAATTCCAACTGTTTCTCATAAAAATCACAATCTTTAATCAAATGAAATTTACTACCACAAACAAAACATGTCTTAGAACCAAAAGACTTTCTTTTACAAAGACTCCTACTGTTTATTCCACTCTTATTACATAAATTCCTAGGAGGTTTTACATTCTCCTTAAAAGAAAAACTAGAATCATCATTGGTGGAACTTGGTTGTTGGTCAGCAGTCTCTGACACTGTCTTGAAATCAACTGAACTAGGGGCAGAGGCTAAGGGTTCATTGGTCTTGGAGCTTGAGGACTTGACACTTGAAACACAGGATGCAAAGCCAGTGGTCTCTGAGTCTGAGGACTTGTCACTGTTATCACAAGAGACAAAGTCATTAGATACAGAGTTAGTTTCAAAATAATTATTGGACTTTGAACCATAGGTAACCTGTGTATCATCAAGGTCAGGCTTGTTGGAAGGAGGCATGAATGTTCCTGTTATAGGAGGAGGAACAACATGCATTCCAACAACTTTGACAAACCTGTCATAGAGAGGTTTCTCTGCAACATCCTTAAGGGATGAGTCAAAGATGCTAGGGGCAGAGAGATCAAACACCTCATCTGATCTAAAAGTGTCACCAAATCCTAAACCAAATTTTGATCTAGAGGACATGGAACTATTGATCAGTTTGACCAGGTTTTTGGAAGACTCCTTCCATTTGTCAAATCTTGCATTAGACTCCTCAAGTTTAACCTTATCATTCAGTTTTTCAAGTTTAGCCTGTTCATTCAGTTTCTCAGTATATTTTAACATGTTTGTTGTGTTTTCTAAATTAGCAGTTAATATTCTAATTCTTTCTTCTAATGCTAGCTGATTACTTTGGTACCATCCCTTCTGTTGTTCTAAAGTTTGTAAAGTACTTTTATATGCTTGAACCTGGATATAACACTCTTTGTATTAAACTTCTAAATTATCAAATTCCTTTTTAAGTTCTGCATATAGATGTTTACAACCAAAAGGACACGTATATACCTGAGAAGAGATACCCATAAGGGAAAATTCAGTAGCAACATTAGAAACATCATCAGCAACATCACTAGTAGCACTACCAACAGCATCATCCTCACCTCTAGCAATCATCTCATATACTTGAGCAGCACCATTTTCTACATCTTCACCCTCATGGTCTAACCAATTTAACATTGAATCAACAGACAACAAGGCCTTTGGTTCTTCTGACTTATCCAGCTCCTTAAGTTTGAATGAAGAGTACCTTGCTTTAGAATCCAACTATTTCCCTATACATTCCCTAGCAAAGTGACCCAACTCTGAACACTTATAGCATTTGACCTTCTTCTTAGTTACAACTGAGTAGCATCCCTATTATTAAACTTCATCTTTCTTCAGCTTTCTTTTCAAAATCTGTTAATTCTAACAGATAAGCATTGCCATTTTGCCATTTGGATGTCTATTCCTCAAATCAATTTTCTAATCTAATCAAAATCCTCATAAGTGATCTGCTATTGTGGATCACTTTCAGCAATAAAGGAATGGAAAACACTTTCAATCACATTGCTAGAAGTATCAGCACTTGATGAAGCAGTGGTAAAAGTGATTGATTTTGTGAATCAGCATATGACATCTTTGAATTAGTGCTAGCAGCACTAATAAAGGCTGAATGGGTAGGAGCAGAAGTACCTATTTGATCCATAACTTGAGCCACCCTTCACATCAATTTCAAGGGTCCTATGCTTATTGTTAAGTATCATCAAAGATTATATAATCAAGACCACCTTTTTGTTTAGAAGTGAGGCGCCAACCTGGGACCAAGAAGGTGGAAGTGCTCTGAGAAACTTCATGTTACAATCTTTCATTGTCTGGCTTAGCTTGCATCTGATTAAGTTGACTCAATATCTTTTGAAACCTGTCATAGCCCTTATGCAGACCCTCTGATTTAGATACCCTAAATTCCGAAAACTCCTGCTTCAGCATAGATTTCTGCATTTTCTTGGACTCATCATTACCTCCAAACCTGGCTTTGAAGGCCATACAGTTGTACTTGCATCATCTAGATGTGGAAATCTAGCCATGTGATCCTCTGGAAGAGACTAAAGTAAATATTGTTCTTGTTTGTCTCTCTTTGAACACACAATGTGTTTCCTCAACAGAAACTGGAGGATAGTATTATAATATTCCTTTTAGATCTCTTCCTGTTCTTTTTCCTTGCTGATTCATTTAGGAAACATGTTCATAAGTTGTGATCACTGTTCATTATCCAGTACTCCATCTTCATGGCCCCACGTCTCATATTCATCCTTCTTTAAGTAAGGAAATTTGCTTTATTGTTTTGATGATCAGTGGTTGTGTGATATTGTTGGAATTGCTGCTCGAGACTTGTTTTGTTAGAGGTAGAGGAGTTGGAGATTCAATTTATAGTTCAGAGGTGGAACGGAGACAACAAGTTTCAGATGATGTTACGGAAAAGAGAAATGTTTGTGATGGTGTTGGCAAAGTGAATGGTTGGTAAAGGATATGGTGAAGTCATTGTGAATTTTTTGAGTGAGATAGTTAACTTTCATTTATAGAGGTCTCTTTAAACCAGGCTCTGATACCACTTGTAGGTCCAGCCCTAGATAGATCTTCAAGCCGTTAAGGTTCTGTAGAGTCACTTAATGTAATCACAAGCAACTCTAGAGAGACTCATAACATAGTAAAACTATTGTTTACGCGGAATATAAACAACGAGTTAAAGAAGAAGAAATTACTCAAACAATGATCCTCTATGGATCTTTTCTATTAATAATAAAAGTGTTTTTCGATCGTCTCTTTCATCTATGACCGTAGGTTTCTTAAATACTCATGAAACCCTAACAACCTGTTACCTAAGACTCGCTAAAGAGATAAGTATTATCACTTCCTAGGATATCTCATGCATATCCTTATCACTAACTAACTATACTATCAACACGGAGTAAGCATAATACTACCAGGACTATAATGTGTTCTACACAGCAGGTAATAACATTTGATTTTGCCAGTACTAACTATAACATTAACCTTACCAGTAGGAACTACCATACCTACGTCAGGAACTTTACTCTACCAATAGGGAACTACATACCTACTAAGTAGTAAACTATCTAATACAATATTCACTTACAATAGCAAATTGGTTGATAGGGGCTTTGACCTGAGATTGTAAAATCAGTAAATGTACTTGTGTTCAACTAGTTAAAATAAGCAATGTTTTCTACCCAAAAGATGATTTAAAACAGTTTAAAGTAGGGCTATGAAAAACTCACCTTGTCAAAGTAATCGTCTGATATGGTTAATGTCAATCTCGTCAAATAGGTGCATCGGTCATTCACTAAGTAAATTAGACAATTCTGAGTTTACATTCTAAAGGCTTAATGTATAAATTGAATTATTCACATGATTTACCTAACGGTGTTATATCGTCACTTATGTGGCAGTATTTTATGTTTTCAAAATGTTTGTTAGACCATTGGCTCTAGGGATGATACATGACTTTACACTTATAAGTATATATACACAAATTGATAAAATCATGCGTCGTAACTTATATTTATAATTTCATGCGATTTATATCTTAGGAAAATATAATCATTATTTGTAAGTTGCTAAGTTTATATATTTTCTTATCTGTCTATTTATTTATACCGTTAGTGTCAATTAATTTAGTAGTTTTATATATCACGGTTCGTTTGACTCGTTTAAATAATTTATAAAAATTATTTATTTACATCTAATACCCTTAAGTTTCAAAGTAGCAGATTTTAGTCCCTCTATTTTCCAAATTAAGTAAATTACACAATTAACCCTTAAGTTTTCGGGTTATCTCTTTTAATCCCTTAATTTTTCCAAAATAGTATTATATCCAATGTTTAACTTTTATATCCCAAATGTTACGCTTTAAATCTTATAACTTTTACGTTTAAAACCCGAATAAGTTTTTAAAATATTTTTAGTGTCAAATAAATTATATAGACCGCGTTAGGTTCATTTACTCGTTTAAAAGTTCGATTTCGTTGTCACTAAAAATGTTGTTTATATTTTTCCACCTATCGAATTGGTCTCGTTTCGCTAACGAGTTGTTGACCTGTTTGGGTCTCAGCTGGGACGACCCACAAACTCGAAAACATGCAACTTTTAAAACTCCTAATGTCTAAGTTTTTAAAATCAGAGAATTTCATGCATTATTGCTCTTTGTAAATACATGAACCGACCCCATGGTCTGCTCCCTTTTCTTTTGTTTTCTGCCAACCAACAGTGGGGTTAGTAACCACTGTTGTGGTCTTCTTTTTCTCATGAGAGGCACCTTACATTATGTACAATTAACTCTTTCCATTAAGCTCGCATGATCCGGCCAATACATACAGCCACGAGGTAGACAATTATCGAGACACAAGGGCGTGGTCATGTCCTTTGCAGGCCTAACGGCTGCAACAGCGGCAACAGCCTACTGTGGCTTGTTTGCGTGTAAAGTGGTGCGTTCTATATTGTAAACGAGTGCTAATTACTATGGGGTCTTGGTACGGGCAAGCAAGCATGCCTTGCTTGGTTTCTTTAGGGGTTACGACCTTTCCAACAGTGAGCCACGACTCGTTGTGGTTCGTCACATACCACTTCGTTACGCCCAGGTAATCATGTCGAGGTCACTACTATAGAGTCCTATGCAAACTCCGTATTCTCCTAGCATCTACTCATCCCTAGTGAGCCAACGTTTTGTTATAATGTACACGTTTAAAGTTTTTGTACAACTTCCTGATTCGTTGTTCATTTTCTTGAATGGTACGTTTTATTCTAGTTTATTTTAGAACGACACTTACGTTCTCATTTTCATGCACGGTCCTACGAGAATTCGGCATGCGTACGCACACAAGGATCATGCATGGGTCGTATATGCATGTCGTGTGCTTGCCATGTGAACCGAGGCCCTCGTCTAGCTTGTCAAAGCTAGGCGTGGTTCGTTTACGTCATACATTGGACTACAAGGAAAATAACATAATAATGATTGACGTTAAGCTACGAGTGCGACTTACCGAGTTCCAAGGTTGCTAGACGATGAGGAGAGGTGATAGTGGTAAGAAAGGCTCGAACCAACCCTTGGTTAATACTACCCTTTAAACCCGACGTTCACTAGCTCAAAACTCTACTCGAACCATACTTCTCTTGCTTGATTTTGTGTGTGAGAGTGATGTTTGAAGTGAAGGAAATGGGTTTCCATTTATATTACAAACTTGCATCTACAGAAACTCTTTCCGTGAATGTCTATTATTCACTCACTATTGAGCATAGTTGTATCATTATAACATTATTAGGGAATATGCACTATTGGTGTGTTGAATGAAATACTGGCATGTGAAGTCTTTTAAGAAAGAATGGGTGGGGTTTTGATGTAAGCGAATAATAATGATGATGTTTCATTATTATTATTATTATTATTAATTTTTTTTTAACACAAAAGCATTAATGGTGATATTCGCGTGCTATTTAGACTTTCTATAACACGAAGTTATACATGTAGTTCATAGAATAACTTTCTTTTGAGGTTAACGGTAAATTTTGCAAATTTTGCAGTACGAAATTTTACTTAAGGAAAAAGAGAAATTTAGATTTTTACGGGGTGTCACAGTCTCCCCAGGTTAGAAGATTTCATCCCAAAATCAAGACGTTGTAGGAGATTGTGGGTTTGCGAACAAGTGAGGGTATTTTCCCTTGAACTAGTCCTCACGTATCCCTAGATGAATGTCTTGTCATCGGGACGAGCCACCAAAATATTGGGGATATATCCGTTGAAGTAAATAACAAAAATCTTAAATTATTTCCCTTCCCCCTTTTGTCTTATAACAACCACCTTATTTCTCTAAAATTTTCAAACTTAAGTCCCACTACAAAAATATTTCAAATGGCCTATTCGCTTCCTCATACCGACTCTGAAGTTGAAGCCTTGGTGCAAAGATTAATTAAAGAAGACAAGGGTCGTCAGGATGCGCTTTTGGAGTTAGCCTTTCGGTTTGAAGATTCATGCGCTGTCAGAGACGATCTTAGAAAAGCCTATGAGAAATGCAATGACATGTCTCAAGAGAGTCGTGCATTGATTTGCACTTTCTTGAAAGAGAGTTCTGGAAATGATCACAAGTTGCTTCTTTCTATGTATGGGAAGGCGTCATGGCTAGAGAAACACATGGGTGCTAAGTTGGCTTGGCTCCAGGAAAAGTACACCCACCATACACGCGAAGGTATAGGTTGTTTGTCATCACAGGCTAATTGCTATCTTACCAAGAAAGAGTTACATTAACTTCATATGGACGAAGAAGCTCTAAGAGAGACGTTGGAAGAAGAGGACATGAACAAAAAGGCACAAGAGGAGATAATTAGGCAAAAACAAGCTGAAGATGACAAATTCTCTTTGGAATTTGGGGTAGTGAGATATGACTCAGAGTACGAGTCATCGGATTAATGATTTGAGAACTACTGTAACCATGTTGTTGTATTGCCTTGAATAAAGCATTTTTGCCTTAAACTATGTACTTGTATCTTTGCCTTAATATCACAACGGTTTTTTTTGTTAGTAGCCTAGTAAGTTCTAATGAATGCATATACGTATCACAATATTTCGTAAAAAAATTATTTATTTCGTGACTGCTGTCTTGCCACAGTGTTATAAAGTGCTTGAGTACATATTGTGAATGGAACAATTGAGTGATTATGGCTACTGACTCCACACAGTATTATAAAGTGTTTGCGTGATAATTCAGAATCGAATAATTAAGGGAACATGATTACTGTCCCTCTACAGTATCATAAAGTGGTTTAGGGATAGTGTTATCAATCTGTAAACTTTTTGATTCACAAAATAATTAATTTATGAGATTAAATAGCAATTCAAAAATCTTTCGGTGATTGATTTTACTTTAAGGGTTTGAATTAAGATTTAAAGTTCTATGGGGTATCGCAGTCCTTCCAAGTCGAAAACTTTGGTCCTGAATTCAAGTTGTCGTATTCGTGGTGTAGGTTAAGAAAAAGAGGAAACTGGCGAATGGGGTTCTAACGGCTATAAATGTGGCGAACCGTTATCTCCACTCTATATATAATTTGTCAATTTCTCACATTTGTCAAAACATAAGGTAAGTTTTAAATTCTTCATCCTTCATTCGGTTAACATGTCGTATCTCATTCTACTGATCGCGATTGTGTTTGTTGTGGTGGTTGGTAGTTATTTGGCGAGCGTTCCATGAGAAAATGATCACCAGTACATCATTGTAATACTAGGGCTTATTATGCCACTCGTTATTGTGGCGATTAGCGTGGAAGTTTCTTGGAAAAAGTAGCTTTTGTCAGTAGGCGAGCGGGTTGTATTACCGTTTTGTTCTTAGGCATTTTAATTAATCTCATGCTGAATCCTCCAGGAATAATCATCAGACGTTTCATATTTAACTTTTGTTTCGTTTATGTAGGATTGAATCCTCGTGATGTATCTTTGATGAATCGTAGTCTTTCATAGTTGATTTGAGTATTGTTTTTAATGTGATGAATGAGTAAAAGGTGTACGCGTTCAAACTTTTGTTATTACGTCGAATACTATTGAGCATATCTTTGT
>BQNB010080490.1:10536-27730 GCA_026074375.1 Tanacetum coccineum
GTAAACAAGTAAACAACTATGCACAAAAAGATGCATAATACCAAAGATAACAATAAACATACAAGTAAACATGTAAAATCCGAGTTCTCTAGCGAGTCTTCCCTAAATGGAGAACCATAAGACCCTCACTAGGTTTTCTGCTTAGTGCCTAGATCTCCCCATTCACCACATATTGTGATTGAGTGGGTCTTATAGCCAGAATAAACAACAATCAAAAAGGAAGCATACATGCTAAATTAACAATTTTAATTTTCCTTTTTAACCTATATTAACTTTTAATAGAATTCAAGATCAAGATCTGCATATTTTATTCATCTTATGGCAATGAGTTAAATATCATTGACATATTTTTCTAGTAAAACATAAATAAAATATCAAACGCAGCAGATCATAGCATATGTTTCAATAATAGGCATGTGAATTAGGCGTATAATTAAAACAAAATGTGTAACCCATAAAGCTAAAACGAGTTGACTCGTAATGCCATTGTTGGATTTAACATCTAGGTAACCAAGTAACTACGAGTACGCAGCGGATTGGATCTAGTAATAGCATATGATTAACACGTTAACAAGAAGTAAATAGAAAGCGTACCTCTCAGCAAATTGATCTTGAAAACGAATAAGTGATTAAAGCAATCACCTCTATGGTTGCTCACACAGTCACGTCAACCGAATACGTTAAGTTTGTCTAGACTTAACTTCACAATCAAACACCCTGTGTCAATAACCCGATTACCAAACAGCCTCTTGAGCTTGTAACCAAAAACCAAATCACCGAATTAGGGTTTAAAGCAAAACCCTAATAACTGAAAATCCAAGAACCGAAAATCAATAAACCCGAAACCCTTGTAGGGGTTTTAACCTTCGATCAGGAAAGCAATAAACACCTTGTGTCTTGATCTTGCAATGTCGAGCTAGGAAGAAACAAGAGAGATTAATTAAACCTTAAAGGTTTAATTGATTTTGGTGATGAGTTATAAATCAAAAATCAAAGAACCCTTGAGAGGGTTTTTATCAAACTCGGTTGGGTAAAGAAACAGGAAGACCGAAACTATTTTTGATGGTTTTGAGAATTATATGTCGTGTATAATGAGTTAGATATCAAGGGTATTTATAGCCCTTGAATCCTACTCAAGATAAACTAGGAAACAACCAATCATTATCTAAAACCAACTCTTCCCATATCTCATAATTGGACTCAAAAACCTTATTCCAGAACCTGTAGGAATCCGGCCTTTCATAGGGCTTCCTCAGTGTTTGGTTTTTGTCCAATTTAGTCCCTTGGTTTATTTGTTGCGAAGTGTAAAATGTATTCTCCGTGTATTAACGTGTGTGCCCCCAATAGGCTCACATATTCGTAATGTATACGTGCTAGCCGACTACCATAACCCAACATATTCCACCACTCCATGTATCTAACAGTGACACACGGCTCAGGGTGTTGTGATGGGATATACAACTTAACATCCTTAACTGGTCTAGTGTAAAATCTCCAAGCAATTTCATGTGTTAAATTTGCTCGTGGCACGTTGACGGGAACATCTTGGCTCATCCCAAATTGCCTTGCAACTCTATGAGGTAAATATTGCTCGATACATTTTCCTTCTATCCCAACCAACTCACAAACTCTTATACATCGAACCCATGACTCCAAATCTTCATCTAAACACTCACCAACAACATCAACTGACCTTCCCTTTTCTTTATAAACATTACCATATGGCTGCCAACAAAAATCTTCTAAATCACAATCAACAATCGCGCTAACATTTTCCGCACTCAGTTTCTTCTTATCCCATGTAGCAAATCTAGGATTACAACTATCTACCCAATTAGGACTGATTTTTGGAAACCTCTCTAAAATCCAAATTTGAACAAGTTGGAAAGGCGCCCAAACGACAACGTCTGTTTCAAAATTATGTTCAACACCAATCTTATTTCTTAAAAAGCTTAAATCTCTATAAATACTAGCTAAAACAGCAGGCGCAAGAGCAAGTCTAATCCCTCTAGCTAAACTAACGGCAATATGACACACATTTTGTACAACGACATCTCTACTCGAAGGAAAAACATACCTAGACAACCACAGCACATGAAAAGCCTCATGCTTAATTTTGCTCCTACTTTCCTTAAACATGACCATCCATCTACACTGAAGAGGTTTTTTCACACTCATTTTATTTAACTCCGACATCGCTTCATATAACTTCCCAGCAACTCTTTTTGACTCGTTATCTCCCATATCAACAACAACAGATTGACCCAAAACAGAATAACCACCAAAAACCATCATATCTTCCAAACTAATACCAACTTCACCCCATTTAAACACAAATGTTTTAGTCTCATGACACCATTTTTGAGCAAACCCAAGTATCAAATCATTGTTTTTAATAATGTCATATGATAAGTTTAGTAAAGCATTATAAATTCCTGCTTTTTGCCACGTATGTTTGTGGAGTGGTTCCATATAATTAACCCAATCTTTCCAACCCTTTTGTAAGGTATTAAAACCGTTTAAGGAGGGATTTTTAGGAAGTGAACGAGGGTTTAAGGAAATGGGTTTTTTAATGGTGGTTGAAAGTGAAGCAGGTTTGAGAAAATGGGCAAATTTTGGAGTCGGGTTGGGGTGTTTGGGTGATACCATTAGCTCTTGTCTTTCTTCCATGACTCTGTCTTCTGCCATTGTTACAGGAAGGTTGCTCATTGTTTTTTAGATCAAAGTTATTACGGAGTACTAACTTGTAATAAATAAATTCACTGAGCATTTTATAATGAGCACGACATTTTAAGAGTTGTTCATTTGAGCTGTTTTCGCGCTTATTCAAATTTGGCTATTTTATAATTTTTAAATTTTCGCCATAAATCGAGACTTTAAGGGGCGTTTGGTTTGCTGTCTGGTGCAAATATGTAATTCTAATCTTATTACATTATAATTTAGATTATGTCATGTAGGTTGTTTGGTTTGTGTTGTAATCGTAATTCAGTCATTACAATTACATTAGAGGAGGGAATTCAGATTACGTAGGTGGGTTTAAGGTTTAGGTTTCAATGGATGAATATAAGGCTGCCTACTATCGTTGAAGTCCCGACCTACACTTTCCGGTGTCACATCAGCTTTCTCTCTCCGGTGACCAACAGGCGACCTTTTGCCACTATGAGGCGACCTTCATTTTTTTAACATCAAATTTAAATTTCATTAATAATAAAAAACATTACATTAATAATAAAAAACATTACATAATAATTCAAATAATTAAACATTACAATAATAAAGTTTTTCAGCTATTTAATTTGCATTATTCCAAATGTGTTCCACTAAATCGGCTTTTAGACTTAAATGAGTCGTTCTGTCGATTATTTCTTGAGTAACTTACATCGATTATGCATGTGTTCTTATGGGATCATCATCACGGTGTTGTTCCTCTGGAAAAAAATGAGACATATCGCATTACCGTTGTCATGAATTATCATATTATGTAATATGATGCATGTGTATATTATATCCGATAGTCTACTTTGCGTCAACCCTCGAGCCGGATATTTAATTATCTTCCACTTCTGCTTTAATACACCAAAATCTCGTTCCACATCTTTCCTTGCTGCTTTGTGCTTTGTCTTATACAATATTCGTTTATGATCATTCGTACCCGGATTTTTAATTGATTTAATAAGAAGGGACCATTGCGGATATATCCCGTCAGTAAGATAATATCCTCTTTTATAAGGCACGTTGTTAACCACGAATGGAACATCCGGTGCTCTCCCTGATTTGAGATCATTGAAAATAGGGGATTGACGTAAAACGTTCATGTCGTTATTCATCCCGGACACACCAAAGAACGCATGCCAAATCCATCAATCATTGGAAGCTATCGCTTCCAATAAAAAGAATGAATTTGGCCCGTGATCACTCCTAGAAAATTGAGCTTTGAATGCAACTGGGCAATTCGCCCACGGCCAATCTGTATAATCAATGCTTCCTAACATCCCAGGAAACCCATGCTTTTCATTGCGATAAGCATAGAGTTTTTCAATGTCAGTATATGTCGGCTTTCGCAAAAACTCTTCACCATATAAATTCATGATGACCTTACAACAGATTCGGAGAGAATCACGGGCTGTTGTCGCACCCATTTGCATATATTCGTCAAGAGAATCAGGAACGGCTCCGTATGCCATTTGACGAATTGCGAAAGTACACTTCATCAATGCTGAAATACTACGTTGTCCCGTACAATCATATATTTCTTGAAAAAAATGAGAAGCATCGGTTACTTCTCGAACAATTTTTGTAAATAGTCTTCGGCTCATCCTGAAACGTTCACAGAATGTTGCTTCGTCATACTGTGGGTGTTCGGAGAAGTACGCCATTACTAAACGATCATGATCCCTTTCTACTGGGGTTCGATGGACTTTTGGCTTTGACGCTTCATAAGCCGCTTGACATGCCTCCGTAAACACAGCAAGCTCGCTATTAACTTCATCTTCATCGTCCGAAGAGGTATAAAAAAATAGATCGGAAGACATTGTGTAGATTAGTGGTTTGAATGTGTGTAGAGAGAATTGTTGTTTGAATTGGTGATAAAAATGGTGAAATGAGTGGGTATTTATAGTGTTAAATTATTTAAATTTTAAAAATTAAAAAGTTTTTTTTTAATATGAAAACAAAAATGGCAGAAATTTTAGTGCTTTTTCTTCCCACGACCGTTGTCGTCTGGGCAATTATAATGGTTCTCGGTCTCCGGCGACCGACTGTTGGACCGATCAACCACTACGGCGGCGACTGACAGAGACCGAGGTCGACCGAGTCGGTCGACCGAACCGTAGTGGGCAGCCTAAGGAATTTTAATAATTTTAGGAAACAATTTAGGGATTTTGCCACTCATTGAAATCGTTTCAAATATTGTGGGGAAATAGAGAGGTCGAGTTTAATAGTTAATAAAAATATCAAGGCCAAGAATGCGGTAGAAAAATATGGTAGTGAATTGTTGTGATGTTAATAAAAGAGAAAATCATCGTGCTTTTAAATATTTTGTGAACTTAGCATTTCTTTTTTATTGATATATGTATTTTGAGCATGTGGTGTCATTAATTGACAAGTCATACCTTGTTTCTTAGGCTATCCACCGCGGGTCGGTCGACCGACTCGGTCGCCGTCGGTCGACCCTGTAGTGGTTACCCGGTCGGCTAGTCGGTTGTCGGAGACCGAAACAAGAATGAGTCGCAGGAACGACCGTTGTCGTGGGAAGAAAAGGTTACAAAAAATCTGACAAAATTTGATTTTATATAAAAAAATACTTTTTAATTTTTAAAATTTAAATAATTTAACACTATAAATACCCACTCATTTCACCATTTTTATCACACATTCAAACAACAATTCTCTCTACACACATTCAAACCACTAATCTACACAATGTCTTCCGATCTATTTTTTTATACCTCTTCGGACGATGATCGTTTAGTAATGACGTACTTCTCCGAAAACCCACAATATAACGAAAAAACATTCCGTGAACGTTTCAGGATGAGCCGAAGACTATTTACAAAAATTGTTCGAGAAGTAACCGATGCTTCTCAATTTTTTCAAGAAAGATATGATTGTACGGGACAACGTAGTATTTCAGCATTGATGAAGTGTACTTCCGCAGTTCGTCAATTGGCATACGGATGTGTTCCTGATTCTCTTGACGAATATCTGCAAATGGGTGCGACAACAGCCCGTGATTCTCTCCGAATCTTTTGTAAGGTCATCATGAATTTATATGGTGAAGAGTTTTTGCGAAAGCAAAGCCGGACATATATGACATGAAAAACTTTATGCTTATCACTATGACAAAGCATCATGGGTTTCCTGGATGTAGAAGCATTGATTGTACAGAACTTGGCCGTGGGAAGAATTGCCACAGTTTGCATTCTAAAAGCTCGATTTTGATTTTGTAGGGGTGATCACGGTCTAGATCCATTCATTTTATTGGAAGCGATAGTTTCCAATGATTTATGGATTTGGCATGCGTTCTTTGGTGTGTCCGGGATGAATAACGACGTGAACGTTTTACGTCAATCCCCTATTTTTAATTATCTCAAATAAGGGAGAGCACCGGATGTTTCATTCGTGGCTAACGACGTGCCTTATAAAAGAGGATATTATATTACTGACGGGATATATCCGCAATGGTCCGTTCTTATTAAATCAATTAAAAATTCGGGTATGAATGATCATAAACGAATATTGTATAAGACAAAGCACGAAGCAGCAAGGAAAGATGTGGAACGAGCTTTTGGTGTATTAAATAAGAAGTGGAAGATAATTAAATATCCGGCTCGAGGGTTGACGCAAAGTAGACTATCGGATATAATGTACACATGCCTCATATTACATAATATGATAATTCATGACAAGGGTAAGGCGATATGTCCCGATTATTTTTCAGAGGAACAACACCGTGCTGATGATCCCGTAAGAACACATGCAAAATCGATGCAATTTACTCAAGAGATAATCGACAGAACGGCTCATCTAAGTCTAAAAGCCGATTTAGTGGAACACATTTGGAATAATACAAATTAAATAGCTGAAAAACTTTATTAATGTTTTAATTTTATTTGAATTATTATGTAATGTTTTTTATTATTAATGTAATGTTTTTTATTATTTAATGAAATTTAAATTTGATGTTAAAAAAAATGAAGGTCGCCTCATAATGGCAAAAAGTCGCATGTAGGTCGCCGGAAAGAGAAAGCTGATGTGGCACCGAAAAATACAGGTCGAGACCGACTATGATAGTGCATAGTCTTAATAGGTAGGTAGAGATTCATTAGCTTGTTTTATAGTGAGGAGGCTAGAAAAATGAGAAGCCTTATGAAAGACTCCTTTCGTCCGTGTGTGTGTGACAAATATATTCAATAACATCGAGTGCATCTCCAATACTCCCTCTGTCCCAAAATTATTGTATCCCTACAAAAAACACACCGTTTAAGAAAAGTGCATTTATTATTGCTTTCTTTTTTTTACTTTTTGACAGAATGACAGTTTTACCCTTAGCTAATTAATTAAAGTCTTTTTTAAAGTTTGTAATAATAATTTCAAACAAGAGTAATATGGTAAAATTGATCAAACTTCCCTATCTATTTTTAGTAGTGAACAATTAAATTGGGGCATCTTTAAAACGAAACGTGAACAATAAAAATGAGGCAGATGGAGTATTTTGTAGTATACACCGTTGCGAGATGTGGTGAAAGCATTCAAGTGTGTTAAATGCAGCGTTTATTTTTGCAATCCCGTTTTATTATAGTGGAATTGATGGCGGAGTTGGCTAAAGGAGCTAAATCACGTTGTGTTTATTTTTTATTTACTTATTCGTTGTGTGATTCATTACTTAAAGATCCAATAAAACCTAATAGGATCCAATTTTCGAAAATTATATTCTTCTTTTCCTTTCCTTTTATCGAGATGATGCATGTTTTTAAGAGAGCTCGGTACCATGGCTGGTAAGGTTGGCGCCATGGTACCAGCCCAACCTAAAGAACGGCGCACCACACCAGCCTTGGCGTCATAGGGCCTCGGCTGGTAAATACCAGCCATCGCGGTTGGACTTTTTTTTATGTGAGCGTTTATGTGTGTGTTTATGTGTGTGTGTGTGTGTGTGTGTGTGTGTTTGTGTTTTTTTTTGGTAAAGCGTGTGTTTGTGTTTTGTGTTTTGTGTTTTATGTGGTGTCAAAGGAATTCTGATGCCATATGGGTTTTTGCTAACGTGACAGTACTTTTTCCCAACAGCACCACAACTATGGCACCACAGTACCCAGCTCTCTAATCATTCTCAAAGTACTTCTAAAGTTTGAACCAGTGTTTGGGTTTGCAATCCCATTTCTTTCCAGAAATAACTAAGGGTCCGTTTGGTTTATAAGTAGATTTAGAATAAGATTTGGATTTGGTTTAGGATTTGATTTAGTGTAGGTTTAGAAAAGATAAATTATATTTGTTTTATGAATTTAATAATAAAATTGATTTAAAAATTATTTAAAAATAAAAAAAGGTATATATGTGTGAGAGAGAAAGAGTGAGATAGTGTAATGTAAGTGTGTGAGAGAAAAAACCTAACATATACATCTACTTTTACTTTTGGTGGGCTCTCTTCACTAGTATTCAAAAGCCAAACCTAGAGGTGCAAAAAAAAACCGGTTTTAAAAACCGAAACCGGTTTGAAACCGGAAAACCGAACCGGTCAACACCGGGTTTGACCAAACCGGTTTCGGTTTGAGGCCAAACCGGCGGTTTGGAACCGGTTTGGGTTTTCTTGGTTTCGACCGGTTTGTATACCGGGTTTTCGAACCGGTTTCCAAAAACCGGTTTCAACCTGAACCGTTTTTTTTTTAATTTAGTTTTTTTATTGTGAGAGGTCCCGTGAAGGAAAGTTCGATATAGAAGCGGTCACGAGCTAAACTTTCGGCAAGAAATTTAATTTTCGGCAACAAATTCTTTTGCGGCAACCAAAATTTTATTTTTGCGGGCAACAAATTTCTGTGCGGATTTGGCTGATATTATGTCGCATGGGTCACTTAGAAACGACCCAATGTTCACTTTTTGCATACGGAGGATCGTGTTTCGTCGGGCCTCAAAAGAGCAATTTTTTCCTTTTTTTATTTTTCACTAGTTTATAATACGTTTTTTGGTAAAAGGAAGTATACATCATTTCTTCCCATGTCCTCGTACTCTTTTTGACGAATCTTGTACTGTACCAATGCTTATCTATATCTTGTACCCATGCTTATCTTTATGGCAGTTTTTTTGGATCTTGTCCCCCCACATCACATGCTTATCTTCACATGCTTATCTTTATGGCATTTCTTTTGGATCTTGTCCCCCCACATGCTTATCTTATCTTCACATGCTTATTTTTATGGATCTTGTCCACCTACATACTTATCTTCACAGTCTTTGTGCTATTTTATACATTAAAATAGAGAGGTTGTGTTTTCAATGTTAATCACAAACTCAAAATCACAATCCTAAGCCAAAAAACAAAAGTCTCCAAAGCAAAAACCCAAATTTCTTTTTCAATGGCAAGTGAACCGCATCCGCCTCAGCTACCACCGGTGTTGGTTCAACAAGTGCACCGACAATTCGTGAAATCATATCAACCAATCGAAACCCTCAGATTTGGAAAGACTTCAACCTTTGCATAATGACCGACAACTCGCAAAAAGCTCAATGCAAGCATTGCTTTCATTTCTTATCGGTCGGTTCCAACACGACGTTGAGAAACAATTAAGACCTCCGCATTGTGAAGCAAAGAAGGCACAGAAGAACCAGAATTCGGAAGCGGGGCAAACGTCTATGGCTCGAGATGGGAGTGTTTTCATGTACGATCCGGATTATCTTCGTGAACAATTCGCGGTATTTTGGTATTCCAACAACGAGCGTTGACATTCAACACTTTGACCACGAGCAAACAACGAGGGTGTTCCAGAACACTATGCAACCAAGAACACACATGAAGTCACTCTACTCTCAAACATGATTGCACATGAAACTATGGATTAGGCGCTAACAAGAAATAATTGATAGTTTTGGTAACATAAATGGTTGTGTCAACCTAACAATGGATGTATGGTCCGCTCCTCATGGGGTGCCCGGTTCTTCGGTAGCTTCTGAATCCGCATTTTCAACAAGTGGAAGGGTGTTGTCAATCCGAAGAACAAGACTCACTCCGGCGTCTTTAGAGATGTGCATGTGTTTAAGAACACTTTGACGCGAAAGAGCGAAAACAAGACAAATTGCTCACTTGAAACACCCTTAGACCTTTGAAGAATGTGTCTTTGATGACGAGGTGCAACAAAATGAAGCCATTCCACTATCCGAAGAAGAAATTGCACTAGAACTAGCAGCGAAGCGCACTAATATCTCCCTCCGGGCAGGACCACGGTATGATTATATGCTTACAGCGAAGCCGAAGAAGATTTACTAATTTTCGATTTTAATTTGTTGTATTTTAAATCGCTGCATTATGTTGTTGATGTTTATTTTTAAATTTCCTTGCATTGGTTGTATTTCCTTTTCCAATGTATTTTCTTTCTGATGTATTATAGGGTTTTTATATTAAATAAAAGTGAAGGTTATTTTCCGTTAAGCTATGTACAAAACCACGAAAAAAAACCGTTAAAACCGGTTTGGGGGTTAAACGCGAACCCGGATTCCAAACCGGTTCGAACAAAAACCGCAACAACCCCCCCCCCAAAAAACCGGTTTCAAACCGGAACCGGTTTTTCCCAAACCGGTTTCGACTGGTTCGTTGACCGAAACAGGTTCCTGTTTGACTGAAACCGAACTGAACTGGTTAACCGGTTTGCGCACGTCTAGCTAAACCCACATAACAAACAACAATTTTTACCATCAATCTCAAATCCAAATCCAAAACCCACCAACCAAATGGGCCCTAAGTATAATGCTACTTCATATTAATTTTCTTATTTTTCTATTAAATCTTAAATGGATTTAAAAATCATTGCTATAATTAAATGCACTTAAAGTAATGTGTGACATTTTGCTTCACTAAAAGAGCATTGAATTTTTTTCTGTTTGTAAATACTTAAGGGTGCGTTTGGTAGGGCGATTTTTAACTCAATGGAATGGAATCAAACTAATATCATTAGTTTGGTACGTGGATTTACTTTTAAATGTGTCAGCCACACCCTTAGATAAAGGGTTACGTGAATCTTAATGGGGTAGCATGGTATCAAAATTAATACGACATTTTTTCTTGAAATTTGAGCAACTACTTTCACTTTCTTTGACTTTTTTCTAATCTCTTTTGTCCTTTTGTTTAGTTAAGCGAATTAACTATCAATATACACTTCACTTTGTGTTTATTAATTTTAAAATAATATTAGATTATAATATTAAATTTGATTCCAATATACAAAACAAACAACCTTTAATACTATCATTTATTTATTTATTTTGTATTTTTTTCAAACCAATACCAAATCCAAATTTGATTCCAAACATTGAATTTTTTCTGTTTGTAAATACTTTAAATTAAAATGGTAGAAAGCAGTGGAGTATTTATTTTCCTAAATACAAATGCGTATCTAATTAGAAGCGATAAACGAGTCATTTTCCTATATATGTTTGTGATTAGTGGTGTTTAGTTAGAGCAATTTTTTCATGTTTTTCTGTTTTTAAATTTCTAGAGAATGAAATGGTTTTCTTTCCTAGAAAAGAGTTGAGAATTTTAAAAATATGTTTAGATAGAGTTGCATTTTTCTTTTTTAAAATATAGAGAAGAGTAAAATAAGATTTTCTATTTTTCTATATAAAACTGAAAAATGAGAATTTCTTTTTATTTGAAAAAATAATGGAAAAAAGTGCGACTAAACAAGTTTTCAATTTTTCCATTTTCAAATGAAAATTTTTCTGAAAAAATGGGAAATTTGCCTCAACTAACAACTTTATTTTTTTTTTTTTTTAAGCTTCTTTTTTTTGAGAATAACACTATTTTCCATTAAAAAAAACTACCTCCTTTTTCTGCTTAGAAAGATCATGTTTGAAGTTGCTTATTTTGTGTTAATTATTTGATACTGAATTAACATATTACTCTCATGTTTAACTTAAGACCTTTGTATAACTAGGCGAGTACTCGCGCATAGCGGCGAAAAATTCTAGCGGCCGATAATTAACGATATGCGATATTGTGGTAAGTTTTTCGTGTAACGTTCAAAATAGAAAGTGAAAAGATCCAAATGTAATTGCAAATGGTTGTAACATGCGATAATTCAACTGAAGAAAAAATTCTTAACGTTTATCAAGAACATATAAAAACATGTACTGAAACTGAAAATAAAATATTACATTAATTACAAGATAATAAATCACAACGTACGTTACTCGTCGCGTAAAACTTCTTGGTACATCCGTTATTTATTATCACCCAAGTAATTAAATACGTGTTTGTTCTACTATGTATTTTCTTAAGTTGTTGAAATTGACTTTGTTCTACTATATTTTTTCTTAATAGTGCTAAAACAAGTTAGAAAACAATATGATCTTAAATACATCCCTTAAATATATTGCTAGCCATTAAGCTTAACACTTTGTAAATTGACTTTGCTCTACTATTTTTTTTTTGAACGACGACTTTTATTAGAACTAGCAAAAGCTAGAAAAGAGGATTACATAGAAACTATGGAAATTAACGGGTTTTTCAACCAACCTACCCAATTCAAATTACACTTGGGATTTCTAGATGAAATCCAAAAAAAAATTGAGAAACTATGAAGTCCCAAAGCGTTGCCTTCTTGGGGGGGAGAACTAGAGAAAATCAGTTGATTCCGATAGTACCATATTGTCCACATGAGAGTTCCCCCCACGCCTTCAAGTAAGAGCCGAACCTTGGACGAAACACGAAGAGCATCAAGCCAATCATACCATTCTGCAATACATCCACAAATTGGGATATCCATGTCCCACCATTTAGCAAGGAGAGCCCATAAGTCTTTAGCCAACCCACAGTTGAAGAAAGAGACTCGATATCCTCTAGACAAGAGGGACAAAGAATAGAATCAACCTCAATACCACGTCTATCTAGGTTCACCCTAGATGGAAGCTTATTAAGCTTCAATCTCCAAAGAAACATGTTGACTTTAATAGGGATACTTCTATTCCAACGGGTAGCAACGTTGTCCGTGTCCAAAGTGCGAGAGTCAATCAAGAGGCGAACGGACGCAGCCGAGAACCCCATTGGAGAACCGAGAGCCCAATGCCAGGAATCCCTTTGATCCGTAAGAGAAATACATTCAATGGTACTTTTTAAATTAGTGAATTGAAAAGCCTCCACACCACCTCTCGGGTTACGTCAAAGAAACGTGGACCAGTCCATGGAACAAACACGATCAGCAACGGTGTAATTTTTGTTTGAATCGTGAAGATAAATGGGAGGAAATAACTCCTTTAATGGTTGTTCCCCATGTAACACCCCCAAAATCTAATATGCAGCGGAATGGTAACCTTGGGGTGCTACGTCAAAGTACAACAATCAAATTACCTTTTCTTTCTGCTTGAGAACTAAAGGATCGAGTGCACAATGGATCCCCAATTGTGCATTATTATACTATTTACGTAAGAGCAGTAATGGTATTGCCCCCATCGAGACCATAGATACATTGAATGACTCTAGCCTAGAGATCAGAAGGTTTATTCAAGAATCTCCAGATCCATTTGAATAAAAGACCATTATTAAGCCCGAGAATGCTACCGATGCCTAGACCACCTTCTTGCTTGCTTGTGAGACACTTTTTCCATTTTCCTAGGACATCCTTTTTTCCTCCAAATCACCACATATGAAAAAATTTCTTCGCATCGACTCGAGCTTATTCCGAATAGAAACCGGCATCAAGTAAATTGACATATAGTAGGTGGGAAGATTACCAAGAACCGACTTTATAAGCAAAAGATCCCACCATACGGAAGTAAACAAGGCTTTCCAAGAGTGAGAGCTTAACGAGAACTTATGTAACAATACCAGTGCCAATGAGCCGCACGCTGGTCCATGTTACAACATCCAACAAGTATACCAAGATACTTAAATGGAAACTTAGCCGCTCCACAACCGATTATATGCGCCATGTGAGATACCTCTGCGTCAGTGACACCTACACCAAAAACATTGCTTTTTTGAACATTTATCTTTAGCCCTGAGATAAGATAGAAGCAACGGAGAATGCTAATAAGATTATGCGCATTAACCGAGGACCAATCACCAAAAATAATAACGTCATTCGCATACATAAGATAGGAGATACACAAGTTGTTGTTGCCGATAGAAACTCCTTTAAATAAACCAATCGTTTTAGCCTTACACATTAAAGCATGTAATCCCTTCATTGCCAGGATGAACAAGAAAGGGGACATAGGGTCCCCTTGCCTAAGACCTCTGAAAAGCTCAAACTCATCTGTAGGGGAACCATTAACAATATGAAAAAAATGAGCGACCATTTTGAAGGCAACCTTTAATCCATGAGCGCCATTTTAAGCCAAACCCAAACTTTTCCAAAGTTAAATCCAGAAAATCCCAACGCAAGGAATCAAAGGCTTTCTCAAAGTCAACTTTAAAAACCACGAGCCCTTTTTTACGTTTTCGATACCAAGCTAAGACTTCGCTCAAGATGAGAGGACCATCAAGTATATTTCTACCCTTTATAAAAGCTGATTGCGCAGGGCTGACACAACTCTCGATCAAAATACTTAGCCTATTCGCTAAAATCTTACCAATAATCTTGTGTTGGCACCCAATAAGGCTGATGGGTCGAAAGTCAGAAACAAACTTCGCACATGAGATCTTTGGAATAAGAGCAATAAATGAAGAATTACATCCTTTAGGGAAGCGATTAGTATGAAAGAACTCATACACAAAACGGTAAACATCCTCTTCAATAAGATTCCAGAAAGTGGTAAAGAATTTGAACGTGAAACCGTCAGGACTCGACGCACGATCACCACCACAATCCCATACGGATCTTTTAATTTCTTCACGTGTGATTGGTCTTTCCAGGTGGTCACTTTGATAAGGTGAAAGTCGATGTAACAGATCAGAACCCAAAGAAGGAGGGGCACCAGGAAGCTGTTGAAATCGCTTCGTGAAGTGGCTTATGAATTCACCCTTGACACGGCCAGGTTCCTCTATCCATTCCCCATTCATTAGAATACCTTTAATAGCCAATTGATGCCTCTTCTTTTTTAACGAACCGTGGAAAAAACTCGTGTTTTCATCACCCTCTAAGGCCCATTTTATCTTATCTTTTTGAGCTAAATCCTTAGCCTCCATGCGGTCTTGATTCCCCAAGATGTTTAGAAAGTCCGGACGAGCCTTGAAGTCGTCCTCACTAGCACAACCTTGGTCAATCTTTGCGTCGATGAAAGATGGGATCGTCTGATGATTTTTCTTTAAGGCATAAGAGCGTGCTTTTTCCAAACCAACCCACTCCTTAATAGCTTTTTGAGATTCTGAATCTTATTCTTAAACAAGATCATACCATTATCATTGACAATACCATCATTATTCCAAGTTTCAACAACAAGTTTCTGAAATCCTTCCATCTCCATCTATGAATTGAAAAAATGAAATGGAGTTGGTCCGTAGTCTACATTCAATTCTTTGATAAGGATAGGGCGATGATCCGGTATGCCCTTCTCCAAGACGACACCCGTGCTGTGTGGAAAAAACTCCTAAAAACTTTCAGATGCCCATAAACGATCAAGTTTGCTCATTTTAGTCCCCTATTTATCGGTCCAGGTATACTTGAAACCCCCTAGCTGAATGTCAATAAGAGAAGTGTCATTGATGAACTCATTAAAGAACGCAGCTTGACAATGATTGAAAACCGAACCATATCGTTCACCGGCTTCACGGACTTCATTAAAGTCTTCCATCATAACCAAAGCACCATCCCAACTCGAAACCAAGTTCGATAAAGAAGACCAAAGAACTACTTTACTCAAGACACTTTGAGGAGCATAAACATTAATCCACTTGATATTAATGTCATCTGGTTTCCAGAAGCCATCAACTACAACATACTTTTCATTGCAAATAATATTTAATTTAGAGAAGACCAAATTATTCCATAAACAAATTATGCCTCCCGACATTCCCTGAGCAAAAGAGGAGGCAAAGTCAAAGTGAGTATTGCCCCAAACCTGACGCAACATCCATAAATCAACTTGAGAAGTTTTAGAATCCTGAATAGCTAAAAAATTAACCTTATGCATTTGACATAAATCATAAATCCACTGCCTTTTATTATGATCTCCCAGACCTTGAACATTAATAGAAAGACAATTCCTTTGGTTACGCCAAGATCTCCTTTTTTAGCAATAAGAGAGGCAAGGGTTTTTTCGCACCCCTCTATATTAAGGCCCAAAGCTAAGCCGACCTTAATTGTTTCCTCTAGACGTTCAAGCAAAGAGAAACCTGGTTTCTTAGAAGATTCATCACTAGAAAAATTATGAATAGATTCAGATTCATATTGAACATTTTTAAATGGAGAAAAACCTGGTGGATGTTTGGGGGTGTTAGAATGCGACAAGCTAGTAGCTTTTTTGGGAGTCTTATTGATAAGAGCCGCCAGCCCAAATGGATCACTGTCTACAAGCGACTCTTTCAAGTCATCATGCACATCAGGCCTGCTAGAAGCAGGTTCTTGTGCCATATTTGCCTTTCCCAGTTCTTGGGTAAAAACCCGTATTCCAATATCCTTCATATCAGCAACTGATTCCACTTCATTATTTTCAGAAAGTTTATCCTCATGCTGCTCATAGAACCCAACAGAATTTGCATCATCATCACTGTCAGAGTCATTACTAATGAAACTAGGCATCCAACTACAAAGTTCCCTAACACGTATGGCATAGGTAACATTGTTGAGAGTCACCAAAGTGGATTCAAAAACTAAAAGGGCGTGAGAGGATTTAACACAAAGTTATTTACTTAACCTGTTATAAGGGTCCGAGTCATCCAAAAAGAGGACCTCCCCCCATTTCCTACAAAGATGAGTAAAGGTATCGTTACACCAAGCGCGAATGGGAACACCTTCAATCTCAAGCCAAATAAGACGTTCGTCCACCACAAATTCATCATACCAAGGTTTCAATGTAGAGAACCAAGATTTAATACCATTATGATTTAAGAATTTTTCCTTTACTTCTTTTGATGGAAAATCAAATAAGACCCATAGGCCGCCTAGATATTTAAATTTTACCTCCATAAATCCTTCATTCCGACACATGATACGAGTATTCGCAATGGAGCGGAAATCCTTATAACAACCAAGTAAAGCCAGAGGAAAATCGTTGGAAGTGTCCTGTGATAGTGTAATTATGGGGTTACTGATCCCACGATCTTTGTGATCATAATTAGAAGCATTACCACTTCCATTGAGAGAATTCTTCGCCACATAGGGATAATTCTTTGTTATATTAACATACGAGTTGACCTTACTGGATAAAGAAGCAGTACGATTAGAATCGACAACTTGAGGTCTAGCCTTTGGACGGGTTTGGGAGCCCAACTTTCTATCAAACCTGGCCACGTTAGCATGCAGTTGAAGCTTACCTGTAACACCCCCAAAATGGGTCGCAGCGGAATAAGGATCCGGGGCATGTTACTTCAAGATCAACAGCTCAAGATATATAT
>BQNB010080491.1:2299-29916 GCA_026074375.1 Tanacetum coccineum
ATTTTCTAAAAAAGCAAAATATTTGTTTGATAATTTTTGTATTTTTTATGAATTAAATAAACTTTTAACTAAATTAAATTGTAAAAAATATCAAACGATTACTAAAAATTCTGAAAATTTTACAAAAAATACTTTACACTATAAATTACCTATGAAAAATAAGAAACACCAAACAGCTTATGCAATAAGCCCCGAAATAAGCTACACAGCTTATATAAGCTTAAAACCCAAAACACACATAAATACCAAGCGCCTTGGGTCTATGTAACATTCCGTATTCAAGGTCATTATTTACTCCGAGCTTTATTTCTATTTTCATTTTTAAGCGAGTTATTAAATTTTACGTTTACCCGATTTAGTAAGAATTTTCTGTTTTTAGCTTTGCGTGAGCCGTAATTAGAAATCTATTCCGTCTTCGCATCGTAAGTGATTTATTAATCTCATATTATTCCCCAATGATTATAATTTTCCCCATTTACATTTTCCGTTGTGATTCGCGTTTCCTAAAATTCTTGCTAAAACTCGCGTTTCTACCCTTAAACCTTACTTTTTTTTATAACCTTACACAACACTTTAAATTAAACTCTTACAAACCAAAAATCAAAAAAAAAATGTATAATCACACAAATCAAGGCCTATGGCCGGCTTCACCTTAACCACACTCCACATCTTCCATTTTTCCATAAAACACAATTATACTACTTCATTTCCCCACACATGCATAACCCTTCACTTCACCATTTCAAATCTACTCTCTCTACTTCTTCTCTTCACCATTTCTGCCGAATTCAAACACATCACCACCACCATCTCACAAAATTATTCAACTCCTTTTAGGCATCTTAACACCATCCTTTTGCTTCTTGCAAAGTTTGGTATAGTTTCTTGAAGATTTGAAGGTGTTTAGGACTAGTTTTCTTGGAGTTTCTTGAAGGTTTTGATTGGGTTTTGATTAGGAGAGTGTTACCATTGTTAGAAGGAGGTTATAAGGTTGTTAACATTGGGTTACCTTGGTCGAATTCAGCAAACACAAGAAGGAGGGTATTCTTGTTTGATTCCTAGTCTCAATCTCTCTTTTAGTAAGCCCTAAATTTCTTTATTTGTCTTATCTTTTTATTTACTTGTTTTCTTTAATTTATAATCCATAAAAATGGAGTGTTAGATATACTGAAAATTTAATTTTTTAGATTACTAATGTGTCTAATCCATTAGTTTATGGCACTGTGTTAAAATTTTTTAAGAGAATAAAATGATGTTTGATTAGGATTATAATAGTGTTAAGAAACTGTTTTTTAACACCAGTAGCAAAAACAGATGATTACGAAAATATTTTGGTAATAGGGTACCTGGTAAATTTAATAAAGAAGTTGGTTGTTGTCTAAGGTAATGTGGTTAAATGGATGAGCCGAATCTCTCTCCGATGAGCTAGATACGAGCCAATTTACTAAAAACTCGCAATTTTTGCACTCCAGTTGGGAAACGGGTATAACCCCAATTTTAGAACTAACCTTTTAGAAATGAAAAAAGTTTTTCCCCTTTAGAGGACACTTATAGCTACCATCTCCAAGTTGTCTCACGTTTAAAGCATGACATAGATTTTGATTTATGTCCATTTCCGTGGAGTGAAAATATTCAAAAATAAACTGTTTCGACATAAAGGGTAAAATGGTAATTTCAATACAGGATCATTGGACCCCCATGACAGTGAGCCTTAAATTATTGAAAAGTAACACAAAAATGCTTTTTCCTATAGAGGGTTAAAACCTCATGCTCATATGAATTACGGATTTTTGATTTATGATTCGACAAAGTTTGGAAGTTTTCAAATTTTATAAATAAAAGTTACTAGACGTAAAACCAAAACGGCTAAATTTGTGTGAGTTGACGGGTAAAGAGTAAAGTAAAAACATGGTATGAATGACATATTCATACAGATTGGGACACTTGAATTTAGGTAAAATTGGTCAATAAAAACTTGAATGAATGCCATGCTAGCTCGTGACATAAGTAAAAACTTTTATAAAGTCCATCATTTGAGATATTATCTTCTTTCGCGTAAGTATTAGATTGTTTTTCAATAGTCGAGCCTTTTTATTTTATGTCGAGCTCTTAGTAGTATTAGTCTTACTCAGCTCTTATATTACTTGATACATACCGTTCGCTCAAGGATTCATTGCCTCGCCTTTCAACTTTTAACTGTATTTATAAAACCCCGCGAGGGAATACATGCTTGTTTTTATTAAACTGTACACAAGAACTTTATATGGTAAAGCGACCCGAATATGATATAAATTGCATGAGTAGCTATTGCCAAAAGACCTCACATCATGAACTGTTAATTGCCTATAATGGGTAAGCGCTAGTACAAGTAAATAGATCTATTGGGTTTGACAGCCCTGTCCGGGGGTATGAATCGAATCCCTTTCAGCACACAGTCAACGACAATTTGTATTTAGAATTTGAGGTATAGAGGCAATAAAACCTAGTTAAGAGGCCACGGATTTACATACCAAGATATGTTTAACGCAGTTTCGGTGTCATGAGCTTATTGCAATAGAAACTTAAATAATGGCTTGTCCGTACAACAAGTCACACGATGAACAAAAACTTGTGTTCTCTTTTAACTCTTATAAACTCTATGGATTCACTCAACATTATTGTTGACTTTTAAGCATGTTTTATCTCAGGTAACCAAGGGTGATGGATGCCGAGTACGAGGAGTCTGCGCTAAAAGTTTCAAGAACTTTACTTTTGTTCCATTTTATAAAACTAATTATCCATGATTTGGAAAAACCTATGTTATGAATTTGGTAATGATCCTGTGGGACATATGTTTTTTACTCTGAAACTTCTTTGAATGGAACAATGCTTTTTAAACGCCTCTTTTCGAGTCGTTTTCTATATCCTTGTGTAATTGTGCTATGACTTAACACCCAATTGTTGTATATTCCGCTGCGTGAAATTTGGGGGTGTTAAACATTAGGACACTTGTCATAATTTAGCTTGTTATTTCACACAATGTGAATATCAAGTAATATCATTAAAGTCCTACGCAAGATCCTTGTGATTTTGCCAGAACATCCGAGTGATACTTAGGTATTCACAATGAAGATGGAAATCCAGCTTGAGCCAATATCAAACAAGCTCATGGTAGGTGTCTTGTGCGATTCTTATGAATCAAGCTTGTGACAACTAGAAAGCAACAATGGTACATTCTTTATGAATCAACTGTTCCAGGTTAATGGATCACGGTTAAAGAATTTTTGAATTGCTAAAACTCTCGGATGTGTCACAAACACTTTAGCTCAAGTGACACGTCGATTGATTTTTCAAATCAAGTTTCTAGTATACTCGTATGAGATGTAAACTCACTGGTTCACTCTTATCGTGCTGTCAGCTTTGAGACATTCGATAATGAGAACCATGCCCGAGAACGATGAATCTAATACTTATGTGTTAAAAATTCAATACTATAGCTGGAAATCCTGTCTAGAGATTCTTCTTAAATTGAATCTCCTCACGGATTCGAAGGTTTCTCCTACCAAACCTGGGCGAATGACAAAGCCATATTCGTCCCCTCGCTTTATTGCTAACTGTTTTATGCAGGCTATTTAAAGATGGTGGTGGAGGTTCCTGATTCCAGCTGACTCACAAGATCCATAGCCACATGCTCATACCCGACCGACAAAACATAAAGACATCATGAAAGCTCAAGTACATGTTTCAAGACTTCCGCTACTCTGATACCGTATGTCTTTCTTGAAGTGACGAAGTATTAAAGTCAAAGAATTTCAAAGAAGTTTCTGTCACTCTGATACCGAACGTCTTTCTCGAAGTGACGAAGTGTTAAAGTTAAAGAATTTCAAGAAAGATGCAACATTAAAGCTTTTCAAGTCAACAAATCAAGAAAGGTATGAGCATGTCAGTCCAGAAGTCACAAGATGGCGAAGAGATTATGCTTGGTTGATGATCTCAAGATGCTCAAGATCACAATGTCAAATACAAGTTCAAGGAACAAGCTCAATCCAGAAGTCAATGATCACTACAACATATTCACAAGAGAAAGTCAAGAGTACGAGCTAAAGACTAAAGATGAAGCATAGTATGCTAGGTTTAAAGTTTTGTAAATTGGAGTGACCTCCCTTAGGGGGAGATTGTTGGAAACACAAAAAGTGTCGGTCACTTCCAAGTTGTAATAGTCTTAGCTCGTAGGATATCGTAAATGATTAATTAAGCAAACTAAGCCCGCCTAAGGTCCATTGGAAGCCCATTAAGCCATGGACCGGCCACAATAGTGAGTATATAAGGGACCTCTCCTAGCTTTGAAGTTGCTATTGTTGGATGTTCCAATTTTCACACATTTCATAATACATTTCATCCATTTTTTACATCCTTTCTATCTCTAACATCACAACCCACATCTCACTCTTGTTCTTGGTTTGATCATAAGATTACATGTTTCTACAATTGGTATCAAGAGCCATGGCAACATACTCTTGGGTCGGATTTATCTTTATGGTCCGTTTGGTCTTGTCACTTTGTCAAATCTGTCGTTGTGTTTGTCTTGGGTCCTTAACAGTTTATAACAACTTATTTTAAGCATTTATTTCGTATCTTATTTTTCTTTTACAAAGGTGTGCGAATTTGTTTTTTTTGTTGCAAGAAACTGTTTATAACAGTTTTCTTTTTTCATTTTTATAAGTTATTTTTGGTCCTTTCTTGTTTTCCAAAAATTCATATACACCCAGTTCTGTTTTTGGTCTCAGCTTATTTAAGCTTATATCACAAGCTTATTTTTGAGCTAATCTGTGTTTTTTTTGGTTCCATGTTTTTGGGTATAGTTCAACCGAACGAGTTCATACCTAGACGGAACCGAACCAGTCAATCTTCTTCACGAACCGAACCAGTTCAACCGATCGAGTTCAAAGTTCAACAACCGAACTAGTCTCATTACAAGAAGAACCGAACGAGTCCAAACCAAGAAGAACCGAACGAGTTAGTTTGAGGAGGACCGAACGAGTAATTATCTGTGTGGACCGAACGAGTTTCAAACTTAGTGAACCGAACGAGTGGCCACCCTTAAAGGATCGAACGAGTAGCGCGCGCCGCGCGAGCGCGCGTGCGCTGCCGTGCGCACGAGTTTCACACTTTGTGGACCGAACGAGTCTTAAACAGCGTGAACCGAACGAGTCTTACACTATGTGGACCAAACTAGACACAACTCAGCATGAACCGAACAAGACTCAAACCGAGTCAACTCGGTTCTTACCGAGTTGACTCGGATCAACTCAACTGAGCCATGACAGAAAGGTAGAAGGAGAATTAAGACTCAAATTATACGACTCAACGATCAACAATAACAACTTCAACAGCCATCAATTCAACTTCAGAAATCCACTATCTAATCCTATCCCATCAAGACTCAAAATCATATAAACAATCGATCTCAGATTTATTGTTTCGTGTTCTTAAATTTATTCAGGACCCTCAACTGATCTAAACACGAAATCAATGTCTCATCATTAATCTATATGTAGCTCAAGCCCTCTTAATATACGAACTTAAAGAATAACTTATAACAATTAGGTTATAGTTATTTTTTTGTATCATTTTTTTTGAGACTCAAAACAAAAACATTCAAATAAAACCTACCCGTGACCTGTTTTAAGAGATCTTGATGTCATTCTTCTAATTTAAAGTTCGATTAAGATACGATTCATGGGTTGTTGCGCCTAAGAGAAGGATCAATAAGGTTCAGTTGTTGTTTTAATGAATGAAATGAAAAAGGTTGTGTGCTTTGTGAGTTTATTTATTGGAGGTATAAGCATGGATCGTATTGTGTCAGTATGGAGTAATATGTAAGATATGATATATCTAAGTTTAGTGACTGGAAGTATGTAGGTGGGGGCGGATGTGATAAGATTAGGGTTGTGTATGTATGAGAATAATTAGGGTGAGATTGCTTAAATACTGATTTGAGTCTGTATTGGATTGACATGGGCCGGTTCAAACTAAGTCTTGAAATGGACCGATTATAATCACATATTGGGCTGGAATTATTTTTGTTCTAACTAAAATAATTCTTGTAATGAGCCGAGTTTAAACATACAATGGGCCGATCAACAATTACATAGCAATTGGGCTTTGTTAATTATTTTGATTATGGACCAGATAATGGAGATAATAAAATAGGTCAATTGCAAAATGATGTTGGGACGTGTTTGTTTATTTCAAAGTTGATGACAACTCATGGTGGCAACCAGAAAATTGACTTATTCAAAGAAACGTATGGATCGGTTCACCTTGTTCAGTTAACAAAGAAGAATCTAGTTCGGTTACCAAAGAAGACACTGGATCGATTCACCTTATTCGGTTAACAAAGAAGAATCTAGTTCGGTTGTCAAAAGAGGATTGGTTTGGTTCCTCTTGTTCGGTGCACACTAGTTCGGTTGATCTTGTTCGGTTCCAACTAAAGTTACTAGTTCGGTTGGTCTTGTTCGGTTCCAACTAAAGTGACTAGTTCGGCTTACTCGTTCGGCTTACTCGTTCGGTTCCAACATACAACACACTAGTTCGGTTATAACTACTATGAAACCCAAATTTTCAAAACTCAAAAGACACATTTTTGAATGGTTTTTAGCAAAAAATTCTTGTATAACTAGTGTTACTAATCCTATAGGAACAATAAAAATGAAAACTTTAAGGTTTTTACACCAAAAAATTTTGAATCAAAAATTTTGTTCTTTATAAAGATTTTGAACACAAATCACAAGATAAACACAAAAACTAAACACACCACTCCATGGCTCTTGATACCAATTGAAGAAACATGTAATATAATGATCAAACTAAGAACAAGAGTGAGATGTAGGTTGTGATGTTTTAGAGAGAGAAAGTAGATGGAAAATGGATGATGTTCTTATTAGATGGAAAATGGGAAAATGAAACAACCAACCCCTCTCCAAGGCTAGGAAAGGGCTTATATAGTTACATGATGGCCGGCCCATGGGCTATGATAGGCTTCCCATGGGCCTTGGGCTGGATTAGCTCATATACTTAACATGACACAATCTACGAGCTAAGACCTATTACAACTTGGAAGTGACCGACACTTTTTGTGTTTCGAAGAGTTGAGGGCCTTGATTATGCATGAGTCGCATAAGTCAAAGTATTCCATTCATCCTGGATCGGATAAGATGTACCAGGACGTTAAGAAGTTGTATTGGTGGCCCAACATGAAAGCAGAAATTGCCACGTATGTCAACAAGTGTTTAACATGTGCCAAGGTTAAGATAGAATATTAGAAACCATCGGGTTTGTTGGTTCAACCAAAGATCCCACAATGGAAATAGGAGAATATAACAATGGACTTTGTGACTAAGTTGCCAAAGACGGCAAAGGGTCAAGACACGATTTGGGTAATCGTTGATCATCTCACTAAGTCTGCTCATTTCTTGCCTATGCGAGAAGATGACACATTAGAGAAGTTGACGAGACATTACTTAAAGGAAGTAGCCTCAAAGCATGGAGTGCCAGTTTCGATCATCTCTGATCGTGATGGGAAATTTATGTCACATTTTTGGAAGTCCCTTAATAAAGCATTAGGTACTCGATTGGATATGAGTACAGCTTACCATCCAGAGACCGATGGCATGAGTGAGAGAACCATTCAAACATTAGAGGACATGTTACGTGCCTGTGTACTCGACTTTGGAAAAGGTTGGGATAGATACTTACCATTGGTAGAATTTTCATATAACAACAGTTACCATACCAGCATTAAGGCTGCTCCGTTTGATGCGTTGTATGGGTGCAAGTGTCGATCACCTATCTGCTGGGCTAAAGTTGGGGATAGTCAGCACACTGGCCCAGAGATCATTCACGAGACAACCGAGAAGATCATTCAAATTAAGAGTTGTATTCAAGCCGCTCGTGATCGTCAGAAGAGCTATGCCAACGTAAGACGAAAATCTCTTGAGTTTCAAGCAGGAGACAAGGTCATGTTGAAAGTGTCTCATTGGAAAGGAGTGATACGTTTTGGCAAATAGGGAAAGTTGAACCCTCGTTATATTGGACCTTTTAAGATCATTGCCAGAGTAGGAACCGTTGCCTATCGCCTTGAACTCCCAGAACAGTTGAGTAGAGTTCATAGTACGTTTCACGTCTCGAAGTTGAAGAAATGCATGGCTGATGAACCGCTTGCTATACCATTGGATGAGATCAAAGTTGACTACAAATTGCACTTCATCGAAGAAACTATCGAGATCATGGACCGTGAGGTCCTGAGTGCGCTGGAACTCCAGGAGAGGTCCTGAGTTCACATGGGAGCATGAAGATCAAATACAAAAGAAGTACCCTCATCTTTTCCCAAATTCCGCACATGTGGCAAATACCACGTCATGAGCTTTGAGGACAAAGCTCTTCTAACGGGGTAAGAATGTGACAACCCAAGAATTTCCGTTTAATAAATTAGCCGTTTCCATTTAGAAATTTGAATTTTTAAAAGTTTCGTTAAACCTTACCGGTTAACCGGGAAGTTGTTCCTTGATTATCTGAGAATCATCACCGGGAGCGAACCGGGACACCACACGTTGTAGTATTTTGGCAATAGCCACGTTTTTATGTTTTAAAGCAATATCTAAAATTTTATAATTTTCCGTGTTACCGTTACTCGAATCGTTATTTATGTAATTCGTGTTTTAATCTATGCATATGCATATGCATGCAAAGTCCTTGGAAATTAATTCAAAAATGAGCACTATAGCCCTAAGATAATGGAGACCATTTTGGTCCCCCTTTTTGGCCTAGTATAACCAGTTACACACACTCTTTAGGCATGGGAACCTTTTTTTGAAATGTTGATATAAGTTAAACATGTCCCCTACATTGTGGCTTGTACAAAGTCCTTTCTAAGTCCTCATTCACGGATCATTTCGGTCCCCCTTTCTCCTTTGTACTCGGTCGAACATAGCAAGGCACCAAGTCTAGGTGCGTCCCAACACATGCCACCTTATAACCACCAATCCTTATTTTGTTTCTCATTCACACTTAAACTATTTCTCTCGCTCGAACATACACACACTTTGTTCACTCTTTTCCTTTCTCTCTTTGAGTTCGGACGCCAACGAACACCTACCTAAATCCATTGTTTTTAATCTTTGATAAACCATTTGAAGATATATTGTTCGAGGTCGGTTCTTGTTTCTATCCGGGTAATTTATAAACAACGATTGGGTTGTTCTTAGTTCCTAATCATCTTTCGTCGTGTTTTCTTGTAAGTCAACTTTACTTTTTCATAAATGAGTTGTACTTTTACATTCATACAATCATTCCGAACAAGGTGTACAAAGCGGATCGTTGTGAAAATCGTGACCCATTTTTCTATAAAACTACAAGTCTCAAAGTTTAATCTTTTTATTTATAAATAGAAGAATATAAAAAGTAGTTATACTTTTGCGTATAAAAGTTTGTTGTGGCTACTTTGATATATATATATTGTTATTATTGCGGCTATATTATTCATTTGAGATTTATCGTATAGCGAGCTTAAATACTATTGGCAAAGATATTAAGTTAGATGTTTGTGTTGTTGAAAACATAAATTGAAAGTCGAAGAGGTTTAGGTTTAGAATAAATTTGTTGTAATATTTGTGGTGTTGTCAAAAATAGATCGGATATTCTTTTGAGTCAATTAAAGATGTACTTTTATAAAACGGATATTTTCACGAGTCGAGATGGATAAAAATGGAAAGTCGATATTTTTAGAAAGGTCATGTTGAAAATTTATAAACTTTATAAATGCGTCGAAAAATATACTTTTATTATCAAACTTATGATAAAATGTAGAATACCGTTAAGTGTCGAGTTTAGGTCAACATTTACGATTATTGAGTCAACTTTGGTGTGACGGGTCACTAAAAGACAAAATACACTAAAAGACAAAATACACTAAAAGATGAAATAAACTAAAAGATGAAATACACTAAAAGACAAAATATTTTCGAAGATGTTTTAAAGTGTCGAGACTTGTCAAAACTTATAACTTTCGAGAGTACATTTTGAAAAGGATACGCCATGTCTATTCATGCTCGGATGATCAACTCTTGCGTTAAGCGTTATTCGTTGTACATTATTCTAAAACGACCACTATATACTAGGTTGTCGCCAGTACCATGAGATTTGTTTTAGCTTGATTGATTCCTTTTGATCCACAACTCGCATAAGGTGAATTCATAGCCCCACTCTTTTACTCTTTTTGAATAAATTTTTTATAACTTTGGGGTGAGAAACATTGTTTATTTTTAAAACCGGACACAAGTACTTTCATGAGAATTTTTCCCTGTTTACGTGTTGCCTAAGTAGCGCTAGACCTCCTATTGCCCAAAACTATCATGAACTGTTAATCTTTTGACTAAAGGACCGGTTGAGGGAGCGTGAGTGAATAAATAGATCTATTGGGACTAATTATCCCTATCCGGGTAAGTCGCACTTACTACCCACGGGTCGCCCGATTAAACGGATATATGTCATGTCGAATTTCAGATAGGAAATATTAGGTCGGATTTCCTCTAGGGAAATGCAACCTATTGCTATATGAAAGCTATGTCTCAGAATTAACATCGGTGTCATTAGTGCAACGTAAATATCTTTTATGTGAAGTTGTATTTGTTATAACTGTCGCATGCCTGTAAAATCTTGTGGTCTACTATTACATCAAATTAAACCTATGAATTCACTTAACTTTATGTTGACTGTTTTAAGCATGTTTTTCTCAGGTGCTTAGCTTGGAAGATGTTGATTGATTTATATGAAGTCTTATTGCCCGAACCAGTTTTCAGATTTCATCTATGTTATCTTAAATACCGTTGTTTAACTTATTAAAGCTTTCGCATTTTAACTTTTAAATCTCTTAAATTTGATTGATGTAAACTTATTATTATTTTAAATTTATGCAACGGTGTTTATTTTTAAAACGTACCCTTAGAGGTCGTTCTTTATGCTTTGTACTTGAGATATCTAGGAACGTCACGCCTCCGGATACGTATTCCGTCCAGGGCCCGTCTGGGGGTGTGACATTCATTAGGAAGTGCCATCAGTAACATGCTTCTTGCCTTTACATCATTCTTCTTTTGAACCTTTTCTTCAGTAGTTACAAGACCTGGTATTAGAGTAGTTGAGGTACCATCAGCATTTGTTGTTGTTTGAGCTGCTGGTTTGAATGAGTTTCTTTTCTTTATTATATCCCATAGAGCATAGTCTTGTACTTGAAAGTATTGCTCAATCCTTAGCCTCCACATATCATATTCACCCTGTTTGAGCATGGGCAACTTTGCAGTAGTAGTGGTTTGACCAGTTTGTAGATCAATCTCTTCCTTGTGAGTAAAGAGTTCTTCTTGTTAGTTTATTCTAGATCAAAGTTTCAGAACACAAGCTTTGATACCACTTGTTGATCCCACTTGAATAGATCTTACTTGGCTTGTAAAAAGCTTAGTTGTGTTGAATAAATCCAAGACAACTATAGTAGAAACTTTGATTGAATATATCAAAGACTATGCGGAATCTAGTCTATGATACTAAGAAGAATAAGCAATAAAATAGTAACAAATAAGATTGTATAATACCAAAATTTAAACCTCAATATATTAATACGAACACTCTTTATAGTGATAGGGTTATACAAAACCTCGAGACTCTGAATGATTGTATATGATGAGATGAGATACTAAACTACATGCCATAGGGTCTCCTTTTATACACCAAGGAACCCTAATGGGCTTACAACGCGTTTTCTATACATACATATCTTTTCCTAAAATATCTCATACATATCACTTTAGCAGTACTAAAACAAACTAACAGTACTAACTAAACTCTAACAACAGAAACTCTTCTAGCAATAGTAACTAATACTAGCAGTAGTAACTTTACAACTAGCAGTAGTAATGACTTAGAATATTTCTTGCAGTCTTCACCAGCAGTAGAAATATAACCAGCAGTAGTAACTTCCATAAATAACAGTTGTAACTTGAACCAGCAGTAGTAACAGTTAAGAAGCCTTTTATTCCCAACACTTCATGCTCTTTTGAGTCAGCTTTGTCATAGGCTTGGAAATTTTTGAGAAACCTTCGATAAATCGTCGGTAATAGCCAGCAAGACCTAGAAATTGATGAATTTCTGTTGGAGTCTTAGGAGATGCCTAATCCTTGATTGAATCAATCTTAGCTGGGTCCACGTGAATGCCTTCACTATCAATCACATGACCGATGAACTATACCTTTGAAAGCCAAAATTCGCACTTTGAAAACTTGGCGTACAACTCCTCCGTCTTAAGTAATTTTAAGATTAACCTAAGGTGCTCTTCATGCTCCTTCTTATTCTTGGAGTAGATCAAAATGTCATCGATGAAAACTATCATGAACATATCCAGATATGGCTTGCACACCCGATTCATCCTATCCATGAATACCGCCGGTGCGTTGGTCAGTCCAAACGACATCACTTGAAACTCATAGTAACCGCAGCGTGTCCTAAACGTTGTCTTTGGAATGTCTTCCTCCCAAACTCTGAGCTGGTGATAACTAGATCTCAGGCCGATCTTAAAGTAGACTCTTGACCCTTGCAACTGATCAAACAAGTCGTCGATTCTCGAAAGTGGGTATCGGTTCTTCACAATAAGTTTGTTTAGTTCACGGTAGTCGATACACATCCGAAAAGATATATCTTTCTTTTTAAGAAATAAGACCGAAGCTCTCTAGGGTGAGGAACTTGGTCTTATAAACCCTTTGTCAGAAAGTTCTTGTAGCTGAGTAGACAACTCTTGCAGTTCTGATGATGTTAATCTATACGGGGCTCGTGCTACAGGTGCAGCACCAGGGACAAAGCCGATTTGGAATTTAACTTTTCGAGTCGGTGGTAATCCAGGCAAGTCTTTTAGAAAGACTTTTGGAAAGTACCGTACGATAGGCACGTCCTCAAGTCGCTTCTCCTTCGACTTGTCTTCGGTTTCCTTCTTCATGACTTGTTCCAGAAAAATTTAGCAACCCTTCTTAATATATTTTAAAGTTTTGGTGCACGATATAATACTCAACTTTGAATTCTTCTCTTTGCCACTTCCATTACCTTGGACTATCAAAACTTCATCCCCATAGGGAATCCGCACAATCTTCTCATCATAAACGATCACCGCATGATGGTTCGCTAACCAATCTATGCTGATGATGACTTTGAAACTACCAAGTTCTACGGGCATTAGGTCGTTGAATGGGTGACCTAACAATCCTAATGTACAGCCTCTAAGCACAGTATTGGTTTTCGCAACCCTTCCGTCAGCTAATTCGACAGCATAACTAACGTCTAGTATAGAGGGGGTAACATCAAGTAAAGCACTAAAGGTAGACAACACGAAACTCCTATCGGCGCCTGAACCAAATAACATAGAAGCATAGTGATTTTTAAGAAGAAACGTACCCACAACGACGTTGGAATCATGGTTAGCTTATCCTCCTCCTAGCACATATGCCTTCCCTCTAGCTTCATCGGTCTTTTTCCAAGCTTTGTTTCCACGTGTCTGATTCTTCAACTTGGGACACTCATTCCTGTAGTGCCCCTGCCTTTCACTTTCAAAACAAGTAGGAACCCTCTAATTCACTACTGGGGCTCTCTGGGTAGCTATGGCAGCAACAACGTTTATACAATCCCTGGTCATATGCCTAACCTTGTTGCACTTCTCGCATTTCACAGTACATGGCCCTTAATGATGTAGCTTACATTTGTTTCAGTAAGGCAAAGGCCCAACATATCCCTTTTTCTCATTGTTACCAGTCGTGTAGGCTCTTGCCACACTTTTTCCACCAACATTCTATCTCTTGTACGGGGGTTGTTGTACACGGTTTTCCTTCTAGTTGTTATCAAACCTTCTTTTGTTCTCAACATTTTTCACATCATAACCCTTCAACTTTTGATCCATCAAATCGTTAGCAATACGGACAGCATCTTGTAGTCTTGTGGGTTCAGCAGCAATTACATTCCCTTGGATGTTATCAGGGAGACCTCCAATGAAATTCTCAACCTGATCCTCCTCCTCGGGGACCATCTTGGTGCACATCATAGTAAGTTCTTGGAATCTTTGAGTATAAGAAACCAAATCATTGTTCTTCACGGTCAAGTTCTACAGCTCGGATTCCATTTTCTGAATTTCATTTCTTGGGCAATACACCTCAGTTATTAGCTTCATAAGCTCTCTCCATGATATAGCAAATGCAGCATCAGCTCCAATTGTTCTCTTGTGTGCGTTCCACCAAGTTAATGAACTGTTCATCAAGGTGCACGTAGCATACTTAACTTGGTACCTCTCTGGACAATTGTTGATGTGAAATATTGTCTCCATCTTCTCAAACCATCTTGTCAGCCCGACAACTCCTCCAGTTCCTTTGAAATTGAGTGGTTGACACTTCACGAAGTCATGGTAAGTACACTCACGAGCGCTAGGCATAACACCTCTATCATTCCTATTGGCATTTCCATTCCCATTGCCTCCTCTGTTTCCGTTTCCATTTCCTCCACCGTTTCTGTCTCCATTTCCTCTGTTATTTCTGTTTCCATTTCCCCCAACGTTCCCGTTGTCATCATCATCTCCATTCTGGCTTTAACTTTCAACAGCAAGTTCAGCAGCACAGTTTACCTTATAAGCAGCCAACGTCTCCGCCACTCGTTGGTTAATGAGTTCTTCAATTGCCTCCGGGGTCATACCAGAGCGAGTAATAGTTATGATCTAAACACAAGACATAGCACGCGGTAAGATTCGATACGGGATATAGATATTATAAATGGTAAATAGGGTTTATAAGGTAAAAATACAAGAAAATACGTTTTGCCAGAACGATTAAATAACAATGAAAGATGAACACGTGAGAGAATCATAATAAGCTTTTCATATCATATATATAAAAGCATCATTCGGTTACATTCAACCCATAATGGGGAACTTGATTTATGCTAATACTACTACTAATAACTGGTTTTACCACTAGTCTAAAGTTCATACACAACATCATGGACGAAAACCCAAGCGCCTCGCAGCGATTATCTCCAATCTCCTAAGCCACATCCTGTCATAGTAGCGGAACCTGTAGACCTGCCTAAGCTCACTCTCCATAAAGCTCATGCATCGCCAAAATCGGTTGGCTCTCGCACTCTCCATTATCAAGGTGCCTCGAAGTCTCGCATTGCTCCTCTCCAAGGATACAACCTGCTCAAGTAAACTAGCTCTCTCTCCACCAGCAATCACACTCCTTGCCTCTAACTCTCTCTATCACATCTCAATGTCCTCTACCCTCTGAAGAGGTATCTCTATAAAATGCCCATAAATATCCTGCAAAACCTCCTTAACCTTCTCTAAATGCTCTATATCATCGGGCATAAGCATACCATCAGGATATCAATCCCGGCAACCACATCCACTCTAACCTCCATAGTACCTCTATCACTAGACTTGACCTCGTCCTCAACCTTGTCCTCTACATCAACCCTAACATCGACCTTCATTACCAATACCTGCATCAACCCTAACCTTAACATCCCTATCGACTGCAACCTCAACAGTTGTAGTATCAGCCTCGATATCCGCCAACACATCTGTATCAATGTCCTCCTCAACACTATCCTCCGATGAAATTGAATCCCTAAACCTCTTGCGAGGTGGAAGGAGATCAGCACGAGAAGGAACTAAAGCTCTCGAAGCATGGATAAATGAAGTCACAATAGCAGCAGGGGACCAACATCTCTTGCGAGATGGTCCAGCAGATAACTCAGAAGAAGAATCCCCAGCTGACGACTTGGATGTGGTCGGTAGATACATGGTAGATAATGGGGAGACCTCCAATAGCGATAGGCCTCGCTATATCGTAGAGTCCTAGCAAGTGGTGGATAAACAAATCTCGATGGTGTAGATGAATTAACAACGGTGGTGACTGGTAGTGTATGTCCAGATAAAGAATGACCCAAAATAGAATGCCTAGATGATGAATGATCTGAAGATGGGTGATCTGATGATGAATGATCTAAAGTAGAATGCCTAGATGATGAATGATCTGATGATGACCCGGAAGTAAAACGATCCAAGTGATGTGATGTGTGCCTTAATGCTAAACAATGAGAAGGTAAAGGTCTAACCGACTTCCTCGCGGTCAAAGCCCTACATGGCCTTCTAGGATGAGTACGGTAAAGTCGACCGATAGGAATGTCCTCCCTGGGTCGGATAAGAATATCCCATCGTCGACGAATCTTAGGTGGTGCATCAACATGTGAGATGATATTAGTAGATGGTACGGGTGGAATGGGAGCAGTAGGGATCTTTGGAGTAGAAGTAGTAGGTGATGATGATCATGATGCAACTCTGCTCCTTTACCTAGTAAGCATAGTATCATGAGGTGTAGGTGACACATGCCTCTCGGGCATCTCAGTATCTGACTCTGAATCGTCTGACACAGAAAAGGTAAAACCATAGGTGCTACAGATACGAGAGGTAGTGAACTCTTTGATGGATCAGCCTCTGATGATGAATGAGTATCAAGCTCAAGCACCCCGACAGGTAAGGCAACTGCAGCCGATCCTACCTTCGGTGCAACCGAGACTTCAACCGAAATAGAACCGATAAGGATAACTAGCAGAAAAGAGGATCCCACACTCTCGACTGATAAGTCCGAAGAAATAGAAATAACCGTAGCTGCCATAACCTGCATGAGCGAAAGTTTATATAAATCCCCTTTATATGAAACCATGCCAATGCGTGCAATGCAGGAAAAATATAGATGTAAAATATAGTCATGGCAAAATTATACGTAATATAATTATGAAAATGTATTATAATTAATACCCGTATACTTATCGATAGTAATTATATACGTAACCAAGTAGAAACACGTAGGATCACATACTGGTTATAGACCAGACCTAATATTCTACCTGGTTCTCTATAACCTTGGCTCTGAATACCAATCTGTCACATCCCTAAACGGGGCCTGGACGGAAACACGTGTCTGGGGGTGTGACGTCATAATATACATCACACAAGATACAAAGAACGACCTCTAAGGGTATGTTTAGAAATCCAACATCGTTGCATTAAATGAAAATAGTAAAAGTTTTACATAGGTTCATAGATAATATGCGAAAGCGAATAAAAGCTTTAGAAATTGACAACGATGTTAAAACAGATGATAATAGTTCTTGAAAATCGGTCCAATGTGAGGCGACCCCATATAGCAAATAAAGACATCCACTGCTAAGCACCTGAGAAAAACATGCTAAAACGTCAACATAAAGTTGGTGAATTCATAGGTTTGAATTTGATATAAGAATGGACCACAAATTTTGCAAAACGCATGTGACTATTATAACAGATACAATATCACATAAAAAGATATTTACGTTGCACTAAGCTCATGACACCGAGGCTAAATGTAATGGAAGCATGCGTAATGTTTAATAAACTTGCCCTGACGGGTGCCAACATGGCGCTTTACCGTATCACTCGACATGGTATACGTCCGTTGATCTAGTAAGAGCTACCTACCCAGATAGGGATGATTAGTCCCAATAGATCTATTTATAACACTCGCTCGCTTACCAATCCAACTGATCATAAGTAACTAACGGTTCATGATAACTCGGGCATACAAGTTTCAATGCTACTTAGGAAACACGTAAACAAGATTGGGAAAAACGTAAAGCATTTGTGTCCAATGTTTAAAAGCGAGCAATGTTTCTCACCCCAATAGTAAAGCAAAGTAGTAAAAACGTGGGGCTATGAACTCACCTTAAGCAAGTAGTGAGCAAGATATTCAACGAAGTGAATAACGATAACGAACAACTTTAACCGCGACCTAATTAATAGACGCGCTTTAGAAACGAGAAATAAACACGAAACATCGGATAATACGCTTGTAAGAAAAATAGACATCCATAAGTGTTTGCGCTTTAGTTTATATAGTCAAATGTGTCATTATGAAAGTATAAGGTTTATAGTTATATTACGCCATGTTATACGAAAAGTTTTTATTTTTGGAAAGTTACTATCTTAGGAAAGTTCTAAGTTTCAGGTCGTTAATACCGTCCCCTAATATTCGATGATTCCATGATCTTAAAACGCACTAGTTAAACCTAAACGCCTAACTTCCAAGTCCATCTCGCTAATAAATATTGAAAGTTACTATTTTTAGAAGTTTCCCGTTTTAGAAGTCCCGATAATATATTTGTGACATTTCAAAAGTTTTCACTTAATATATTAGTGTCTATATACGTTTCGCCAATGTTTTAAAAGTTCAAATCAACTCGAAAGTGTCTGAAAACCTCTTTTTAATTTCCAATTAGCAACTTAAATAAGTATTTTTCCAAAAAGTGTTACAAAATTCATTTCGCCATAACTTGGCCGTTTTAAGTCCGCTTTTAGTGTTCGACAGATGAAAATCTATCTATTCGAAACAAGCTCTCTAAAAACTACCTTCTTGCCTAATGAAAACATTTCTAATTCGCCCAAAACCTCAAAACAAAATTGGACCAGCAACCATATTTTTCGCAAACGCTCCCAAAAATCCATCCAAACTTCACAATAGTGCCTATACTAACCTAACCCCGTTCACTACTAATCCATCCAACAAAAACCACACTTGAATCTGTTCTAGTTCTATCATCCTCTTTGTTGCAACCCACAAGTTCACTCATCCTTTCCATAACCAAAGTAATAATATCAAGAACACAGGAAAACTTTATTAGTTTATAAACCCACTAGTTTCTTTTTGAAAATAACACAAACACTAAGGATATATATAAGACTTGATCAAGAAAAGAGAGATATAAAAGGAAGATCAAGAACATACTTACAAGAAGAAGAGATATCAAGATAAAAACACAAGATCTAACTATGAACACCTTAGATCTTAAAACCCCAAAGTAAATATTGCAAAACCCACTTGAATAAATCAAAACCCTAACTATAGATCTTGAACAAACCTTTGGAATCAAAGAACCAACACTTATAACCACCTTAGATATGAACAAGAATCAACCTAGAATACTTGGATCTTGAAGGAAATCAAGAAGAATAAACCCTAAGAGGGTGTTTGTTTTGTGTCGTGAGCAAGGAAGAGAGAAATAGAGATGAGAGATTTTTTTAATGAGGCTTGGAAATGAGAAATGACCTAGAATATGTTATAACATGGTATTTATAGGGACAAGGGTTTAGGGTTTAAATATATTATGTGAACCATGGCTTATGAAAATTGTCTTGGACTCCCCTTGGTGTCCCTATGGTTCAAACGACTAAGACAAGGGGAGGGGGGTTCAAGTCTTGCTTCCTAGCCAAAATAATTGAAATTAAAATGCTAGTGGAGTTAGGTCCCTTCATGAGGGGGGGTTGAATAAGACAAAAGATGTATGAGTCACAAGTGCACATGAATAAGATTACAAAAATGTCACCATCTTGCATGTGATGTAGTTTAAATTCAAAATAAAGATGAAAGATGCTCTTGGAATTAATTAAGTGTGGGTGTATGCGTGTGTTTGGAGTAGAGGGGGGGAGGGGTTACCACAAAATTTTTGACTCCTAAACACGAGATATACGATAACTAGAGTTTACACAAAAAGATTGCGGGTTTTTGGGTTTTCGTTTGATCAAAAACGCTAAAACCGTACGACGTACGCGAAAAACGTATAAATCGCAAACGAAAGTGAACGTGACTTACGTAACACTTTAAAATGATAAAATAATGCATATAACACGTAGACTAATCCAAGTTCGAAGGCGAAACGCGTCCGATAACGATTTTCAGTTTTACGCGGGACGACTTCCCAGAAAATTGTCAGATTCAAACGTAACGTATAAAAGTTAAAAATAATAATCGAAAAAGGTTAAAATATTGACCTGAAATTTACGGGGTGTAACATCGGTGACTACACCAATGCTTTTAGGTATGTGTTTTTGTTTTTGTTTCAGTGGAGATGATGTTTGTTTTTTGTTATGTACTTAGAGCATCCACAATGCTTTTATCTCTAAAAGACTTTTTTTTGCCACATCATTTTCTCATTAATTTTATAATCTAAAAACCTATGTTTGCAAAAGTGCTCCAATGCAAAGAATCTATTTAAAAGCTTTTTAGAGCAATTAATACTCAAGAAAATCACCAAGTCTTATGCCTCAAACGCTTTTGATCTATCAAGTCTTTAAAAAAAAACTTTTCACCAACTCTTTAGTGCATGCAAAAAACCATTTAAAAGACTTTTTCAAATAATAAAAAGTCTTTTAAAAAACTTGCATCGTAGATGCTTTTATATGTTATATATTACTATTTACTAGTAGTAGTTAAAATAGTGAAAGAAACAGAGAAAAATCATAATACCCTCATGTGCAATTAACTGATTTTAAACATAGAGATGAACATTGTTACTAAACTTCACTATAATGATCAGTCATGCACCAATACAAGTCAAGGGATATGCAACAATAAAAGTCAAGGGACTTTGGTGCAGATTTCGCCCAAACTAGAAGAACGAACGATAAAATCTACCGTTATTAATATCACCAAACGAACAAAATAAGTCTAGTACTAGTATCATATATCATTGGATTCTAGATTTTGAACACACCGGTTCAATGTCACGTCTATTCGTTGTAAACCAATTCGAACAAAATCCAGATCATTATGGATCTATCATTGATTATAAATATATAGATGTGGAAAGTAACTTTGATGTGGCATTTGCACATGCAAATGGCACAAAAGAGTGATGGAGCTAGGAGACATGATTAGCAAGTAGCTATGTTACCATCTCCATTCACATGTTTTGGGCGTCATTTTGTGTTTGGCCTCAATTACCAAATCAATAACACCATGACTTTGTAAACTTGGTTTTACCCGACCACACCATTTCCCCATCCAACCACTACAACTGAATTTGGTCGTCATTACGACCCATATATTTAATCTTGTTCTTATTATTTTTCTCTTTCACAATATGATAAGTGATATCAGCGTCTAAACATTTGAGTAAAATGCATATGTAGTTTGTTCATGTAGCACGAATATAGTCATGTTAGAAATTAATGATATTAATCATCTCTAAAGGTGTGTTTGTCTGGGCTTATTTGATGGGCATATGAGCCTACTTAAAAATTAATAAAACTCGTAAAGTCGTAAGTGAAATTTTAATGGCTTACGTTCTTATTACATTGAGCTTATTCCTTATAAGGTCAAGTGGATAAAGCGTATAAGCTACAATAAAATGAGCTTACGAGCTAATTAATTTTTAGACAAAAGCTATAAATGAGTAATGTACTTTTTGTTTTGTGCTATTATGAGTAATCTACTTAAAAAAATATCAAAATGAGTAACTTACTTTGAAAAAGTCAAAATAGCCAAAAGTTAAAAATATAGTAAATTAAACATAAAAAACTAAAAATAAATCAATTTTCTAATTATGAAAATGTCCTAAAAGCTTTATATTTAAAATGGGGGGGGATATATAATGAAGAACTTAGACAAAATAATGTAGAGAAAGAAAAATTTTCCGAAAAACTAACAGTATCCCCTAGAAACTGGTTTGGAAATTTAGATTTCATTGGAGGAGTTTAGTACATACCGGGTAATGGGACTGGAGGTACGGAGTGTACTCTCATAGGTCACTGAACACCCTGAGTCTGATAGTGGTAAAAGGGAATTCAAGCCATGATGAGTAACTCTGGACTGAAGGATATTCATCAGTCAGATGGCTTTAGCTTAAGCTGAAGGATACCATCAGGGAGTAATCCATCAGAGGAAGTATCCTCAGCGGATTAACTCATCAGTGAGTTGGTTCAGTTTGAACCTTCAGCGGGTATGCCCTTCAGTGGGCTAGCTGATGGTTCAGGACACTGAATGAATGAAACGCTGGAATGCATTCAATGTCTTGTAACTAATTTGATCGTTTCTTATTGTGAGTTACAGTCACATTTAATGACCACGATTAATATGGTCATGTAACCAATATTTTCTAAAATCGAGGAGGCTATTTATGGATGCGATTATATCTTCTATAATCACTCATAAATCTTTGACTAGGGTTTTGAGTATTATCCTATAAATAGGAGATCACATAATTGCATGAGAGATACGACATCAGCCAAAACACATAGTAACGCATGGTTCTTGATCTATGCCTAGAACAAGAACAAACACTTGGTCTTATCCCAAGGAGGTATTCGTGATACCCATGCATAGGGTCGAATAATCTTCTTTGGAAAGTGATCACACGATTCCAAGTGATATCCGGTAGCCATTCTTGGTACGTAGCTAGACTTTGATTATTTTTACCCTGGTCTGGGAACACACAGGATCCAACAATCAAAGAAGATTATTTTTGTGATAATCAGTGGCTACCACAATGATACACATAGCTTTAAACTTTGCCAAGCTTAAAAAGTTTGAAGGGGTGGATTTCAGAAGATGGCAGAAGAAGATGCACTTCTTGCTCTCCAACATGAGTATGGTGTACGTGCTGACTACTCCCATGCCTGAAGATGAAGCTGAGAATCCAACTATGGAACAAGTCAGGAAAAGGGTCAAATGGGACAATGACGATTATGTCTGCAGAGGTTTAATCCTCAATGGTATGTCTGATCCTTTGTTTGATATTTAACAGAATGTTGAAACTTCTAAATAACTATGGGATACCTTGGAGGCCAAATATATGGTTGAGGATGCCTCAAGTAAGAAGAACCTTGTTAGTAATTTCACAAATTACAAAATGACTGATTCAAGACCAGTCTTGGAACAAAACAATGAACTTCTTGGCCTACTTGGAAGGTTTGCACAACACAAGATGAACATGGATGAATCTATCCAGGTCTCATGTATCATTGATAAACTTCCCATTCATGGAAAGATTTCAAGCACATCTTGAAACATTTGAAGGAGGAATTAACTATGGTTGAGTTGGGCAGTCATCTGCGTATTGAGGAGTCCCTCAGAGTGCAGGATAGTGACAAACCAAAGGGCAACAATGTTGCTGGTCCTTCAGTTGTCAATATGGTGGAACATAACAACTCTTCCAGGTACAATGACAATAAGGGTAAGCGTAAAGATCATGATACCAAAGATGATCCTAACAAGAAACCAAAAGTGACTTATTGGAAGTGTGGGAAACGTAGACACTTGAAAAAGGATTGCAAAGCTGGTAATGTTAGCAACAAAGCCAATGGATCAGACAAAAAGGGTTCAGGAGATGGTTCTTGAAATGCCCTTTTTCAGACTCTAAATTTGACCAAAAACTAAAAACTTTTCGCAGAAACGACATACCTAAACAGACCTGTTGTCACTATTTTATAAACTGACGAAGATACATAACCATTCACTTGTTGTAAGTATTACTAACTGAAACTAGACTCGAATACTTTCGAAACGGCGGGTGGCACGCCTTCTAACTCTTTACGGTTTAGTTTATATGACTAAAACAACATGACCTATTTTTTGCACACTCCTTTGGTGCAGTTTGACCTATTTTTTCAAAAAACGACCTTGATAACATGACATAACACCAGAACTTCAAAAATTCATCTAACTAATATATTACATCATTTCCATAAATATTTACGGTCTAAACGACCCAAAACATATACTTTGAGGGATTTGCCAAATGCCCCATTTTGACCCGTTCTACATTCCTCTTTTGACCCATTTGCATCCATTTATATACAAGACCATACAAAAACCTTGACACTTGACAAGAACATTTACAAACCATTTTACTTTACTTGGGGGTTCAACATCGATTCGAGCTCGGCTACTAACACTTACTTCATATGCATAATCCAACATATACTCTCAAAAGTCATGTGCCTTATTCCAAGGCCTTACCTTCTTCACATTAGACCTACAAAACATTACAACTTAAACATGTAAACTTTCACTTAGTAAGTAAAAGACATAACAAGTTATCATATTTTATTTAGCACATTCGCATCATAACATTTAACCCATTATTCATTCATTCACACATAAGCTTACATACCTTACTAGAATTACAACAATACTAATGACATCTATTCCAAGAACACATATCATCAAGGCATATCAACAATGCTAAACTCAATTAGCTAGTTAATCAACAAGTCTTGCCTCTTAGCCAAACACGCTAGTCCTAATCCTTCCATATCCTTAACACATAATACATTAAACAAACATGATAAATTCAATATAACATCTTGTTATAGTCTAATTACTTACCTTATATCCAAGCTAGAACACCAAGAACATCATCATCAAAACCTATTTCCACATAAAAAGCAATATAAATAACAAGGGTTTATACAACCCATAACTTACCCACTTCCATCTTTAATCATTATATGATCATATCTTGATCATATGATGAAAATTCCCAATTACTTTACACTTAATTATCAATTAACCTTAACCCATATTATTAAACACCTTAATTCTTACTTTAGAAACACAATTACCCAAAACCCCAAATTGGGTACATAAACCCTAACTTATAAATTACCAATTCAACTCAATAGAAGGTTACTTACTTGAGTAGGATCATTGGTATAAGCTTATTTCTTGATTTGAGACCTTAATTCATACCTAATTGATCACTTGGGCCACTTGGTTTTCCTTTCTTTTTTCTTGGTTTGTCACCTACAAACACCACCCAACTCTAGAATATTTTGGAACATATGAGATTATATCTCATTAAATCTGGCACAAGTTTGTAATTATGGCAAGAATGGTCATGCAGGCTAAAACCTGGAGGTTTTAGTACTACTTTGGTCATTTGGCAATATTGGTCCCTACAGGCTAAAACCATGAGGTTTTAGTACTTTAACCTGGAGGTTCTAGTACTAGTTTGGGATTTTGACAACTTAGGTCCCTCAATTTCTTTTCTCTTTTACTTGGGTCACATAATACTTTTAATAAACATATACTAACCACTTTGACTAAAATTTAACTTAAGTTTGACTATCGGGTTTGACTAACCAATCACGCAAGGCCTTTAACTTATAAAAGTCATAATCAAACTCATTATATAGAAATATCGTAATAAAATACTTAGAAATCGGGTTTTGGGGTGTTACAGTTCTTCCAACTCTCTTAAAGGTCAGAATATGTTTAATAAATCTCTTTAGGTTTATTATGTTACATATGTATCTGATGTGTTTCAAAAGCTTTAAATTTATAATGACTAAAAGTACCAATTTTATTATAGGGAAACACATGGGCAAAATTATAACCCACGTATATAGTATAATATTTTTAGGTAAGCCCAGGTCGTCCACAGGGATTTGAGTAGTGTTCGAATAATCAGAAAGAAAATAGACTTTAACAATTATAAAAATAACTTTTGTTTTACCAGTGATAATAAAGATGACTACTCGGATAGTTGAAAATAATTTATAAGTAGTGGTAATGATTAAGACCTCGAAGATGGAACTTTAATTTATAAAAAAGACTTCTCGTCAGAAAACATTTTCACAAATTAACTTAATTAACTTAAGACTTATATTTAGTAGGCTAGACCGGATGTGTCACTCAAATGATCCAGATAACTTATTATATCAAAGCTTATTTTTTTTATCAATTTACGAAAGTGGATTTCTCGACACAGACGATAAAGATTATAGACATATCTCTAAAACCACATAGATCATAACGGGTATTTCGACCTATACCGATATGATTATATAATCTTAGTTGATAAGCAAAACCGACAAGATAAGATATAATAGGTGTTCAGCACAAGCTTGAGATTAATGAGATCACAATCATACCAAACACTTATTCTTTATCATAACTTCATCGAGTAGTCATGATAGAATTAGCCTCTCATGGCTATGTAGTTCATAACATAACTTGATTCAACAAGAAACTTCATTATTTTATTAAACTAGGATGATGTTCTTCTTTGTTCTTGGTTGTTTGATCTTAAATCTTCAAAAGGTGTGGTGTTTATGCTAGGAGAATGATTGTGTAAGGATTGGATGAGATTGTTATATGTATGAGTTGATATGAAATGTGTGAGAATTTGGCTCTATTTATAGCCAGATTTCAGGGTAGAAGTGCGGCGCACTAGATAAATTATGCAGCGTACTTGGTGATTAAATGCGAAGGGAATTTAATATTTATTGAAGAAGTGTGGCGCACAAAAGTATTTGTGCGGCGTACTTAGGGTGTTAATGCAAAAGTATTTATGACTTCATTTATTCTTCGTAACCAGATAGGAAGTGCGGCGCACAATCTTGTAAGTGCGGCGTACTTAGGGAGTTAATGCACTATTTTGACTAAGTCTTTAATTCCTTGACTGTAAGGAGAAGTTCGGCGCACAATTGATAAGTACGGCGTACGATTTCACTTTTCAGCTTGAGATTTTATCTTTTTCTTGCATCTTGATTTCCGAAGTGTATAAATACTTGATCTTTGTTGTGTTTGACCTCATAATGTCTTCAAGTGAACCGGCAAGCAATTCATGCTATTAAGTATCAAAAGTTTACGAAAAATGATAAAACATGTATAAATAACGCCACCGAAAACATGTATAATTTAGGCGTTATCAAATCCACACTTAGCTATTGCTTACCCTCAAGCAATCAAAGTGAGAAAATAAGATCATTTATCGTGACGTGGAGAAAATTTGGATTTTACAAGAGTTTTCATATTAACTTTTCAGGCATAGACATATAACATAGCACCTCACAGGGGAAAGTGTTTGATTTGTAATTCACTCGAGCCACTCAGATAGGCTTTATATATTTTTGTGAAGACACTCATTTTCACAAACATAATCTAGACAGCTACCATATGCTTGTACTTGACACATAAACATGACCGAAGGGTGGAACTTCATACTAATGAGGGATAATATACAAATCTTCGTGTGCTGAAACTTAAGCCTTTATTTCTTTGAACTACAATATATATATTTTTTCTTTTTTTTAGCTCATAATGATAACTAAGGCTTGGCACAAAACTTCAACTTTAATTTCTTCACTTAGGTATTTCAGCAACTTAGCACTAAAAGGAGTGCTTGCAAGAACAGGAACTTGCAAAATTAATAACATATGATTAATCAGGCTTCGGTTTAGTAAATAATGATCAAGCATAAGTTCTAGAGCTTCTAAATTACCAGCTCACTCAAATATAATTATCAACCAATACCATTGTTCCAGAAAAGGTGACAATTTACAAATACACAGCCGTAACGACGGATGAGACACTTGCAATTGCATTCAAACCTTAACTCGAATAGGCTAGAGGCATCAATTATCTTAGGTACCAAAGGTGGGTACCCGAATATTTTTAAGGCTTATAATTCTTACAATTTAGTGGACTATGTTGTGCTAGTTATAATGTCAATCCGGGTGGACTTGCCTTACTAGGAGCATTTTTTATATTGAAAGCATATATATTAATTTTTTGTAAAATATCAGTTAGAAAATTTTTGGCAGGGCAAACACGGAGGGATATGATTAATTTTTCCTATTTGGCTTCCCTTCACACTTAAGTTGAACATTGTCTTCAATGTGATAACTGATAAACTAGAGAATAGGGAAAATTAAGGGAAAACGGTACTTCCCGGGGCATAGAGAT